>PVJI01006169.1:0-87500 GCA_004026765.1 Micronycteris hirsuta
AAGGGCATAGTCAGCACTGGGTCAAAGAGTTGTTTTTGGAAACAATCTCAGGAGAAGCCACATTTTTCTGGGGTCACTTTTTAAAAATTTTGCAAAGTAAAATTTAAGTGACTCAAAGAACCTTTATTTTTAATCATGTGGTTTCCTCTTTTTAAGTAAAATTTTCAGTTGAAATGAATACAGGCCTATCTTGGGAATTACTTTCCAAATCTTAAAGAACTTAGATAAGCTTCTTGCTTAAATTCGATTTTCTTTTGAAAAGAAACAAGTAATGACTTTCAAAGTACTTAATGTATTATAAAGGAGTGGCAATGGGAAATAAATTTCCTTTAATGTAAACTCTTGTTTTAAAAACACAGGTACAGATCTGACAAAAGAAAAATCTTTTTGAGTACATCAATTGTCTTATCTCAAAACAAGCGTATACACTTTAAATTGGGTCACAAAAACACAAACTTTATCTCCTGTTGTTAATTCAGTATGCCAGAAACACCTGCTGGGTGAAGGGCATCCTTTTAAGTCCCATTAGTTAATTGCCAAATAAAGCTGGATTTTTGTCTTAGTTTGTAATGTTAACCTAGGGAGAATTAATTCTTATAAACAAATAAGCAAATGCTCGATCTTTTTTTTTTTTTCTTTTACTTGTGCTCTCAAGGTAAAGTGACATGATTGGGTTTCTTGGATCCTATTTCAGGAGAAATGGAAGAATCTGACCTTCTGTGAGTTAGGCACCACAGTAGCAAAGCAGGGAAAGGATACTTTGCTATTAGCTGGGCTTCGTTCCCAAACCTTACTATGGATTCCCAGGAAACGAGGCTAATCTAATGAAGGAACTGCATTAGTGTATACTAGGCAGGCCTGAGTCACCTCAAACAAAAGCGCTTTTTTTTCCAGAATGATAATGATGTCCTTTTGTTCAGGTAAATGAATATTTTCACCTTAATGGACTCATTCAGAGGCAACCATAAATCTCATGCAAAGTGAAGGGAAACAGGAGTTATTTGCACAGTGCTTTGCGAGAGGTTCCAGTGTGCTTCCTTGGACAGTTAACTTTTCCAGCTAATGTTAGTGTAATTTGTGTCCATGCTCTATCATGTTTAGCTCTAGGCACATAATTCTGCATCCTTTCCTCTAGGAATGACTGTTTAGAATTCAATTGTCATGACAATTTGCTAGTCATTTAACTGTCTCTCCAATGTGTGGCTTTTTTTTTTCCCACTTAACTTTTCAGTTGTGGTGTGTATGTGTGTGTGAAAGACAGAGAATGAGGTCATAGCATCAGATAAATGTTGGGTTTAGAGGTGTGATGTGATAAAGGATCTCTTATGTGGAGCTTTTGGGTTGCGTGTCTGGGGCACTGATGTAAGCAAGACAGTCGTTACTGAAGACCGCTGTGTGGCTGGTCCATCCTGGGAGCTGTTAACCAGAGCAATTCTGCAAAATTGAGCTTAGTGCTGGCCCTTTGAGAGCAAGCCCTAATCTTCCTTTCTCAATAATATGATTATAGTACTTGTACCTAGTTGGTGATCAGTACATATTTGGCTATTAGCTGACTGGCTGGGTATTAAAGATGTCCCAAAAGAAATGTAAAAACTCTAAGTTTCTGCATCTTAGTACAGGTCCTACGGAGAGGCCCTTCCCAATGTTTTCGTATGTAGAGTTTTGTATGTGGGCTGCAAAAAAGGATGCTGAATGAGGATGAAAAGATGCTTATTATTCTGATGCTGTAAGATGTGTCTACCTACTTAATAAGCTCCTATTTCCCCTTTCTCTGATTTTTTGAGATGCTCCACAGTGGTGCCAAATAGCCATCCATAAAGGAAAAAATTCTGTCAATCTTGCAGTTTTTTAGTTTATATTATTCCAACATTATTTTTGTGATTTCTCCTGTTTCTCCCTGAGTAGATTGCACAATATTTGAAAAATAAAATTAATGGTTGCTTTAGCTCATTGGAGCTACAGCCCTAGGAGCAGGCCAAGGAGAATGAGTCTACCTAGAATAGAGGAGTTGTTTTAAATTTAATTTTCTAGTGTCTAGTTGCTATGGCTCGTCTGGGTAAATGGATGAACAGTGAATAAAGAGAATGAACAGATAAATCAATATTAATGTTTTCCTTTCTGTGCCTCAGAATCAATCATTAAGACCATGGCCGTATCCCAATTTTTGACACCAATCAAAATGACAACCTTGGTTGCTGGGACCGTTCCTTGATACATTTGTTTTTGGAGGGCAGAGATAAACTATGGAAAAATAGAATGCTGTATTTTTCCACCAGAGGCATTGCGTTGTTCTTGTCCTTTTTTCTTTTCAAGAGGCCAGCGAAGCCCTTTGGTCCAGGGCTGTGTGCTAATATTCCCAGATTTATCCTGCTTCATATATGCTGTGCTTCCTAATTCTGAGGGGTAATGTATTTCATTAGTTTTACAAAATTCTTAGCCATTATCTTTTCACTATTTCTTTTCTTTCATTTTCTCTATTATTTCCCTCTGGTATTCGGGTTACATGTTACTCTCTTGCCCACATCTCTTAACCTCTTGTGTTTTTATCCTCTCATTTTTCTGTGCTGTAACTGAGATAATCTCGTCAACTCCATGTCTCCATTCACAAGTTTCCCATCCCCCCAGCCCCCGGAAGCTGTGACTAACCTGGCTGTTTAACCCTTCCAATAAATTTTAATTTCAACGATTATATTTTTCTTTCTAAAAATTCTTTTGGCCCTTTAAAAATCTTTTAGGTCATTTTTGAATCTTCCAAGTTACTTGTTCACTTCTAAAATTCTATAGTTTATTTCTTTAAACATTTCATAATATTTTAAATTCTGCTTTTGAGAATATTTAAAGTACTTGAGTGTTAACTATGTTTCTGTGTTTCTTCTGATTCTTACTTATACTTATTTCTTTGTGTGAATTTTATAATTTTTTATTGTGGGCTTATATTTTATTGTCTTTAATCTATGGAATTTTGAAAGCTCAGTATGTGGGAAGCGTTTCCATAGAGAATTTTTTCTTTGCATCAGCGGGGACCAGGGAGAAATTGGACTGGAAACACTTTAACTCCTTTCGAGTGTCCTGGAATAATGCTGGAATACAGGTTTAGCACTTGAATGAGAACTGGGGCTTAGTTTTCCAAAGGCAGATCTAATGTTAGTAATGTTGGCATTTTCAATCAGAGAAAACCCTTTCAATTTAATTACTATCCAAGTTTCCAACACTGAGTTCAACTTGCTGTCTTTTTTTCCTTTTCTATGAGATTTCTATAGAATCTAGTCATTAACTAAAAATTACATTTGCTATAGTATATCCAGGATCTAATTGTACTTTAGAATATCAGCCCTTTGAATATCTAATCTGGCTTATTTCTGGAAATTGAACCATATATATCTCTCATGCATTGCAGTTTATATACATTTTCACATGTGCTATCTATTTTTATCTTTATAACTTTTAAAATAAAAATACTCTATTTGATTCATATTAAAGATATGTGTTGGAAAATTCTGGCTGTAAAAACTATTCTTTCATGCTTAGATGTTTTTTTACTAAAATATTCAAAAGGAAGTAAGCCCATTCCTTAAAGGCAGAGATTTTATGAAGCATAGTTAAAAATGATTTTGAACTGTCTGTACAAATCATTTTGTTTTTATATAGGAATCTTCAAAGGAGGTGAAACAGTCAAATGAGTTAGAGAAGGTGGTAGTGTAAAAATATAGTTGCCAGAGAGACAAACATGGGTTTTAAGAAGTCAGGAAGAATGGCAGAGATTATTTTTCTACACCACTTTCATCTTCTAATCTCCAAAGTCGAAGGAAGGAAAAATATGGTTGTCCTTAGCCAAAGGGTCTTGAGACAGACTAGAAGACACAGGGCTTGAATATCCAACTTACAGAGGGATTTAGAATGAAGGGTTATTTTGTTTGACAGTGGCAGCTGAAATGTACTGAGAAAAAGTAGTGTAGAAAAACTGTTTTTCTGAAGTTTTAAAATTTATTTATCCTTTTTGCTTTTTGAAATAATGTCTTTGATGAGTAAATTAAAACATTTTCATGAGGTACAATTTATCATTTTTTTGGTGATCATTATTATTTTGTATCTTATCCAAGGTTGTGAAGATTTATTTCCTGTGTTTTCTATTAAAACTGTTATAGCTTGAACTTTTATTTTTAGAGCTGTTATCCATCTCTACTTTTTATGTATGGTGTGAGGTAGGAATTTGGTTCGTTTTTACATGAGTACTTTTCATTTTCTTCCATCTTGAAATGTACATGTCCTATTAGTGGAGCTTAAATAATTGGGGAGAGCTGGAATTTAGAGTGAGACCTGCCTACTGAGGGAGAGCAGGTGTTGAATGAAGACCCACCTGCATTGGCTAAGAAAGGTCAGCACAACATAAAACCTTGGGTACAGTGGGATATTGGCCTGATTGGAAGGCCAGACCAAGATCAGGGACTGGAGGAGTGAAGGCTTTATCCACCTAAAGGAATCAGTTCTGAGAGGCATGTGGAAAACAGTACATCAGCCAGATGCTTTCAGCTGTAATAGAAAACTCCAACACAACAAATATAAACGAAAATATCGCATATTCAGTCATTTAACCGGAACTCCAGATGTAGGGCTGGCTTTAGGATTGATTTTATCCAATGGTTTTGGGTGCATTTCTGTTTTTACTTCATTCTGTTTTTCCTGCATGCCAGCATCATCCCGAGATGGGTGGTGTGTTATATTTAGATATGATAATGCCCAGAGGAAGAGTAAGAGTGTCCTTTCAGGATGGTCTCCCAGAAGAGCAAGGAAGTACTTTCCCACAAGTCTCTAGCAAGTCAATCCTCATTGGACCATTCTCCAACCAATCACTAGCAAGGATGATGAGATTTCCTTTAGATTCTCAGGCCTATTATTACTGGAGTTGTGAGAGCTATATTCTTCTCCTGAGGCACCTGGGCCATGTGAGAGAGGAGGGTTTTGTTGATCATGAGGTGGGGAAATGGAGGCTGGGTAGGGTATCTGGTATCCATGAGACAGAGGAATTTAGATACATTGTGAGCACCAGAGAAGTGTGAGAGCAGCTAGCAAAGTCCTAGGCACCAGAAGAGGGCTGGCATTATTGAGAGAACAGGAACTAGGTAAGATGCTAAAACCATGGTCCACGGACAGAGTAGAAGCTTAGATAGAAATACCAGGACTCAAGGTTGGGTCCCAATCAACACAAAGGTGAACTGATGACTGAGGTCAAGACTGGCCTCAGATTATGTATAAGTGCTAGTTTCCTGGGGCCCTCGGGGGAAGAGGCAGTAGAGTTTAGGAACTTCAGTGCATGGATTAGACGAGAGTAAATAAGTAGAGGAAATTGAGCTGATTCAGCAAGGAGAGCTGTTGACCAAATGGCAGACCAAAGGGCAGGACCATCTCCTTAATTGGGGCAGAGTCACAAAGTAAGAAAAGCTGGCCAGGTGGGGAGAGATGGTTGGGTTGAAGGAAAGGGTAGTTAAGTGCTAGAGGGCAGAGAGCCAAGAGAGAGAGCTACTGAGGAGCAGGGGAGGGTGTGTCACTACTTACTGCAGCCTCTTTGGTTGTGTGCTGGCCATATTCATGTTTAAAGTAATAGAATGCAATTGCTATTGGTAGCCAAGTAGCCTTAGTTGAGGGGTAAGAAAGAAAGCAGAGTGTGGGGAACTAGTTCTGTGTGTGAAAACAGAAATTTGATGCTATTGATGCATTCCTGGGTGTAGTTACCACTCAGGTTTCTTAATGAAGTAAAAAAAATCTTGGAGCTGAAAAATCTGTTCTCAGGTCAATGAGAAAGGTGACAGATAATTTGTTACTAGCTTTCCTGTCGATTATCCATTATGTTATGAGGATTGTATGTTGAAACACTGCAGATAAAGTGTCTCAATTAAGACTTTAATTTAGATTTAATAAGAGTTATTATATGTTAATAAAAGATCAATTAGTAGTGAAATAGCCATTGATCCAGGTACAATAAGTACGTCAGAAAGGCATCAAATTGTCATTGAAATAACTAGAGATTGCATGAGCAACATGTGAGCAATTAGATTCTCAATATATTCAGGCTATAATGAATGTCAATGCATTTAATTGCCATTTAACAAGAAAGCTTAATGTAAAGTCTCATGCCTATTAACTGTCCACAGTTCTTCAATAGATTCATTTATTCATTGGTTCATTCAACAAATATTTAATTAAGCACATAACAGCTAAAGTGAGAGAACCATGAGTATTAGGCACATTTGAATGCCTGCCTTCAAAGAACTTAAAATCTAGTATTCAAGTAAGACTCACCTATGTGGAAGATTAAAGTGACAAGGATAGTATAGTGCATTTTCCACATATTTTCTAAGTTCTAACTATTACCACCATTGAGTAAAGTTCCTCACGTGTTGAGAATCCTTTGCTGTGGGAGCTCCTGGGTTGAGGAGCTATTTGTTACTACAACATGATGTAGCGAAGCTTACTAATAGTGAACAGAAGAGAGGGTGACTGAGTCAGACCGGAGATGTGTGTTCTGGTGTGATGTTGTTATAAGAGAAGCTAAAGTTTTATCATCCTGCATATTCGGAGAGGGGCACTTGAAAAATACATTAATTCTCTCTGGGGCAAGTGGGCATTAATAGTAAAAATTACTCTGCGTGTTCATGCTCAGTCTCCAAGAATCTCAATTTCTCTAGTACCATAGAAGAATCTAGAGGAAGGTAGCCAACAATATCTGATAAAAATAGTTAAAATGGTGAATTTTTTTTAAAGATTTTATTTATTTTATTTATTTTTAGAGAGAGGAGAAGGGAGGGAGAAAGAGCAATGTATGGTTGCCTCTCACATGGCCCTCACTGGGGACCTGGCCTGCAACCCAGGCATGTGCCCTGACTGGGAATCAAACCGGGACACTTTGGTTCCCAGCCCGCGCTCAATCCACTGAGCTACACCAGCCAGGCTAAAATGGTGAATTTTTATGTTAAATGAATTTTTTCTCAATTTAAAAAGGGATATAGATTTATATACATATTTTTGTCACTGGAGTAGACATATTTTGAAGTACCTATATAGTTTAAACTCTTATTTCACTGAGCATTATACTCTTCCTTTTAAGGAGGGGCCCTGTGGCCAAGTTCCCACCACTTAACTTGGCTACCCTGCTCATTCTAAGGTCTTCTAGATGCAGGATTTCTTTGCGAAGCTGGTACTTTCTCCCAGGCCCTGCTCTGGAAAGTGAGGCATTGGTCTCTTTTTCTTCCTGGGTTCCTTCTTTCTCCAGGCTTTTTTCTCCAGGACCAGGAAGGTTTTTATTTTTTATTTTTTTTAAAATCCTGTCAGGCAGGAAAATGGCTCTTATGTCATAACTGCATTTTACCCACTCTTAAATTTATTTCACAGAAGTGTTCAAGTGCTCTAGGCTCTGGATTTTGGAAATCACAATTTCTTTTCCTTCCCAGAAAGCTCAGCTCTTTTTAGGAACTTCAAGTTCTTCTTTAGTTGCTCAGAAACAATCCCCCTCTTTAGCCCTTCCACGGATGCGTACTGAGGGCTAGAGCTGCCTCAGTCTCAATGCTGGGTCAGGTATTTGGTCCCGTGAAGCAAAGGAGTGAAAAGTATTGTCCGTGCTGTGACCTAAGAGACCCCCAAGGTGAAACTTTTTTAAGTCTGTTTTAAATGCTGGTGTTGGTTAACGCTTGACTTGTGGAAGTAAAGATAAAGGCCCTGTGTTTCACCTTTAAATCAACTGGAAGCTTTTTGTAAGAGATGTACACAGAAACTGTGTGTGTGTGTGTGTGTGTGTGTGTGTGAGAGAGAGAGAGAGAGAGAGAAAGAGAGAGAGAGAGAGAGAGAGAGAGGGAGAGAGTTTGGCAGGGAGAGGAAAGTGGAGTCAGACATGGCCAGGAGAACATTATCCTTTAGGTATTACTGGGAATCTAGAAGATACTGCTAGACATTCCCTGATGGCGGAAAGGAAACCCTGTAAGGATGAAAATCTGGGGACACCTATGGTGATGACACTTGAATTATAACTGTAAAGTAAGCAAATGAAAAACCAAAGTAATAATCTGCTTTAAAAGTGAACATTTTAGACAAGGTATTTCAAAGATGAGTTAAAAATTGTTTCTAAATTCAGTATTCTTTCTCCACCTCAATTTAGATCTAGTTAGGTGAGTTTGTATTAACAGAGTTAAACTTGAGCTTTGAAAACTATCTTTGATTAGCTGTATCTTAAAAACTAGCTTTCTAGGGCCTGCTGTTCATACCTTTTTACTTCCGCAGCAGGACAAGCTCTCGGTTGTGCGATCGCCGAGACAAACTTCAGGTGGGCATAAGTAGAAAAGACAGATGTTGGACCTCAAGGGGAGCACAGCGGTGGCGGAGGGGCAGTACGGGGGTGGGAGGGAATCTAGGCAGATAAACTGAGGATTGCGAAAGTACATACAACTGTGCAGTGTGGAGCAAGGCCTATGAGGATTTTATTTATGCCTGAATTTTATTTGATCTGATAACCAAATAGATGAAGGATCTGCACAGAGTAATTATTTGCAGTGAAGTTGCCTCCCCACTTTGAGCAAGGGGCTGAAAAAGAAAATAAAGGAGCCAGGTGATGGGTACATTGTGCGCTTCTTGTCCTTGGACCTTCCCTTCCCCTAAAGGAGTTTGGGCTGGCACACGCAATACATCACTGAGCAAATTAATCCTGACCATAGGCAGCAAGCAAAGCCTCCACTAGCGCCCTACCAGTACAAATGATGGGCTTAAGGAAGTAAAAAGGGGATTTGAATAGCAAGCACTTAAAAAGACTCCCTTGTTCTCCACCTTCAGGTTTAATAGCCCTCCCAGAGCAGTCACAGAGCATTCTTAGAGAAATGAAAAAATCCCTCCTAAACACATGCAAGCACATAACAAAAGCCAAGTTAAGAAGGTTAGCGACTTAGTTGTCTCAGCAACATGTCATCAAGTCGAGATGAGCAGGAAACGCAGATAACACGAGGAAGAAGGAAAACATCATAAGCCCACAAAGAAGGGAAGCCAGGATGCTGAGAGAAGAAAAGCAAAGCCCTTTTTCTTGCTGTTTCATTAAGGGGAACTTAACTTTTAAACAGCCTCTCAAAAAAGCTAAAATTGAATCTGCTTTTGTGTAACCTGTGTACTTGGTGTGTGCTAAGAAATTGTGTTATCAGCATTTCCTGTGTGGCACCACGTTCAAAAGCAAAATTGTTATGGATGTTTGTATAATTCCACAGAGAAACAAAATGGTGTCATGTTAAGGTGGGATTTGATTTTTTATTAGAAATTAGTGGTATGGGATAAACATACAGAAATGGCCAGAGGTAGATTGCTTTGCTAACCTGAACCAAAACTCATCATAATATTACGGCATTAAATGAGTCAAATAGACATTTTAGAGCCAGATTCTTTCTCTCCCCTCAGAAAACTGTACTGTATTCAGAAAATTGCTGACATTTGGTTCCTAGGAGAGGGGCATTTCTGATTGTGGAAATTAGAGATCTACACTGTCAGCCAGGGCTGGAAACCTGTTATTGGAACAGGAGCAGGGGGTAGGAGTGATTGTGTTTCAGTGGTAAGTCAAAGATCTGTCTCTAGGTATTCTTCCAAGTCTTGTACTCTGGAGCCACATAGAACAACTCAGCTTTCTCTGGGCCACGGTAATTCTTTAGATATTGGAATGACAGCCTGTCTTCCCCTGATCTTCTCCTATCTGGGTCAGGGGTTCTTAAAGTGTGGTCCCCAATCAGCAGCATGAACATTATCTGGGAACTTGTTAGAAACGCAAATTCTCAGCCACCCTAACCCCACCTAGGTCACAGGCCCCTGTAATCTGTGGTTCAACAAGTCCAGGTGATTATGAGGAATGCTTAAATTTGAGAACCACTACTCTAGGCTAAGAATCCTTTGTTCATTCAACTCTCCTACCTCAAGTCATTCATTCACTCATTCCTTCCTTCCTTCATTTATTTATTCATTCCTTCATCAAATTTTCATGGGCTTGACACAATGTAGACTGGGATAAAGACATGAAAGATACAGTTTTTTTAAGTGGGAAGATTATTCATTTTATATTACGTTCCAAGAAGTTACAGGGCTGGCAATTAACAAATTTCAGTCAGTATAAAATAGATTTGTCAATATTCAGTCACTAACACAATCCAGGTAAGTGAAAAATCACTTCGTAGAAGGCTCGGATAACTCTACAATCTATCTTAACTTCACTCATGTACTGTAAAATGATAAATACTTAAAAATTATAATGCAAGGGAAAATGTTACAGAATATATAATTGTTATAGTCCTTATATAAACATTTCTTACTTTTAAAGTTCTGCCTTAGAGAATAATACCATGCTACATATCAGAATAAAAAATAAGCCTATGTCTCTTGAAGTTACACTGCTCAACAATATGCGAATGTACTTTAAAATACCATGTCTGACAACAATCAAGAGAGAGGTGAAGAAAGCCTTCAATGATGTTGAAAGAGGGAAAGAGAAGAGTAATCAGTTTTTATATGCTGATTTTTGCTGAAATGCCTTCATTAAACAATTTATATAGCACTGAAGAAGAACGGAAAAAGAAAGGGGCCAGTCTCACTTTTCTACAAAGGATTTTGAAATTCACACAAACTCAGGCAGTTCTAGAAATCACTGTTTCCAACACTTTCCACTCTTCAACCCTTTACGTGGACTCCTTGTCCTATGTCCATGTTTTTTTTCTTTCTAATTTCTCTATAAGGGTTTACCAAGCACACTTTCTATTTTCCATCATCCAACATACACATCAAATGGCAGTAACAAAAACTATAGAATCTACCAGTCAGATCAGTTCTAATGAAGAAAATTTTGGTTTAGATATTAATCATGAGATTTAGTCATATCCATCCCTCTTTTGCACATATTCCCACTTTCCCTTGTTTATTAACGCCATCCTTGATTGTGAGGCAATATGAAGTTTTAAGATTTTTTTCCCTCTGAAAGATTCAGTTTGTACTTTCAGACAAGAGGTAGTTTCGAGATCCCTCTTCATCCTGATGTCCTCTGGTTAACTAGTTGGTTATAATTCTCAGATATGATCAAATCAATGGCATGTTGCACAACAGAACTGCTGCCTCCTTTAGTGTAACATTTATTCCACAGGCTATCCACAAGGTGGCTGTCAGAGAAATTGCCCAATACCTCACTGAATCTGAGAGATCACTGGGCAAGGATTTGGGAAAATGGAGTTGGTATTTGGGAAAGATAAATCTAGGAATAGTGGTTAGGTCTGAATTAGAAGGCGCGGTACATTGCTTTTCTTAATTCATCCCCAGTGAATCACCCTCCCACTATCCATGCTTTTGTGCAATTCCTTCTCACATTTATGCTGTGTCTAGTCATGTGACTTGCTTTGGCCAATGGGATATCAGTGTCCATAAAGCAAGCAGAAGCTTGATGGGTGCTTGTGCATTAAAGCTTGCCCTGTTAGAATGCTGCCTCCACCATGTGTGGAAACCAAGCTTGGTAGAGTCAATCTCCTTGACGATGAACACATGAAGACAGAGGCCAGGAAATCCCAGCTGTCTGGGTGGAGTAGCAGAGTCAAGCTTCAGCCAGATCCTGCAGGTGAATGCAGGTGCATTAGTCCAGGACAGACTGGCAAAGAACTGTCAGCTAACCTAGATGAATGTGAAAAATGATATATTAATGGTGTTTTAAGCCATTATATTCTGGAGTGGTTTGTTATACAGCAATAGATAACTGATACAAGAGAATACTAAAGAAAAAAAGGGTTTTGGAAGCTAGGGCATTTGGTATAGTTGGCTCTGTGTATCCATAGATTTAATGATCTGCAGATCAAAAATATTTGAAAAAAGCATTCCATTGTTGCTGTTGTATAATATTTAGTTAGGCCTATATTGATTGCATCTGTACTGAACATGTACAGACCTTTTTTCTTGTCATTACTCCCTAAACAATGCAGTATAATAACTATTTACATGGCATTTACATTGTATTAGGTATTATAAGTAATAGAAATAATTTAAAGTATATGGGAGAATATGCTTAGGTTATATGCACATACTATGACTTTTTACATATTTGGAATCTGGGGGGCGGGTCCTGGAATGAATACCCTGCTAATACTGAAGGATGACTATTTCAGAGGAGCAGAGATGTGGGAACAGAAAAAGGAGGAGGCCTCATATGAGAGGGAGTTTCCCTGTGGAAGGAGCTTGTCCTTGTGTAATAAATAAAAATGGCTTGAGAGTTCAGAAACACAGGAGAATAACAGAGCCTAAACAAAATATATTTCAATTCCTGGAAAGTATTTCTATTACGTGTTCTTAAGAGAGAACAAATGGTATTTTGGAGATTATCTTTAAGGGTAGGGGTTGTCATTGGGGAGTACAGTGAAACTCTTTGTCAAGATGTTTTCTTAGGTCCTGTCAGAGCTGTAATACCAGGTATACTTGTTGTCTATGGCTACACTACAAATTACCCCCAAACTTAGTAACTTAAACCCACAAATATTTATTTTCTCACAGTTTATGTGAGTCATCCAGATGTGGATCTTCTGGGTTCAGGGTATTTTGCAAGGCTGCAATTAAAGTGTCAACTGGGACAGCAGTAATCTCAAAGCTCAACAGGGAAAGGATTCACTTTAAACTCACACTCAAGGGTTTTGGCAGGGTTAAGTTCCTCATGGATTGTTGGGCTGAGGAACCTCAGCTTCTTGCTTGCTGTTGGTTGGAAGCTTCTTTTAGTTCCTTGCCATATGTGCCTCTCCAGATCACAGCATGGTATCTGGTTTCATCAGAGCAAGTGAGAGGAGACAAACTTAACAGGAAGCCAAGGTCTTTTTGTAATCTGATCTTGAAATTGGCATGCCGTCACTTTTGTCATATTTTATTCATAAGAAGAGAGTCAGTAGGTTAGCCTACACTGAAGGGGAGGACATTAGGCAAGGGCATGCATTCCAAGAGATGCAAATCACTGGCGCCATTTTATTTTTAAAGATTTTATTTATTTATTTTGAGAGAGAGGGGAAGGGAAGGAGAAAAAGAAGGAAAGAAACATTGATGGGTTGCCTCTTGTACACAACCCAGCCAGGGACCAAACCCACAACCCAGGCATGTGCCCTGACTGGGAATCAAACCGATGACCTTCACTTTGTGGGATGATGCCCAACCAACTGAGCCACACTGGTCGGAGTGCTCACTGGAGCCATTGTAGCTGTTGTCTACTAACAAGGTGGCCACAGCCTTGTTAGCCTGGGCCAAATTTTTCATCTGCTCGGATGAGGAGGGTTGAAAAACATTCTAGAGCCACTTTCTAGGCTTTAGAGTCTCTGAATTGGTCACATTGAGGGATCTTCTGAAGTAAGCTGGTTTCTCCTTTGCTGAGAGAAGACCTGTACCATTTAATGGGATGGCCCATTTCACCTCAGAACATCAAAGTCTTTATACGTATACAACTGCTTCTCTTTTCCTTTTTTCAATCTCAAGTTCTCTCTCTTCAACAAATCTGCTATCTTAATATAGTCTTCACTTGATTCAGCTGTTCGATATAATTGCTACCCTATTTCTTACCTTCCTATGCCCCCAAAACTTTCTAAGTAAATGGTCTTGTATTCACTTTCTTCCTATTACTCCATTTATTACTTTTACTATCTGTATCCTCCTCCGGTCTTCTACTAAGATGGCACTTTCCAAAGTAATGAATGACTCTCTTCCTGCATTGTACTTACTGGCTCTTTGTCAGATCTCATGCTCTTTGGCCTCTTCACAGCATTTGATAATCTCAACACACTCTTTTTCTTGCAGGCTTTCCTTTGGTTTCTGATGTATATATATATATATATATATAGTTTCCTACACATTGTAGACACTCAACAAATATTTGTGGCTGAACAAATACGCTGTTAGTTTCTTCTTTTTAAATGATTATTCCCTGTCTTTGTTCTTGGCTCAATTCCCTCTATTTACTCCTATAAATATGGATTTGCTATTTGATTCTATGTGAAGTATTTATCTCACATCTCAGGATTCAACTATTGCTTAGAAAAGGCTTTCCTGGAATATGTTTTTCATAATTTTGGTTGGTAGTTGTGAGTGACCCTTACTTTTCCTTTCTGGAAGACTTCTGATATTTTGGATATTTTCCATCTGCTAGACACTGTGCTCAGGAAAGTTGACCCCTCCCAGTTGGGGGTGGGGTTGAATCATGATGTATGAGCCAGTCATTGTGCTCATTCTCTTTGTCAGGGGTTGTTTCAGAATGAGCATATGACTAGTTTCGGCCATTGGCATTTGTTACTATGATTTTTTATATTTTTTCAATGCCAGTTCAATGGTTTTGAGGAGGACAGGTAGACATATATGTGTGCTTAGCCTTCCATTTAAATTGATAGCCTGACTATGTTTTAATACAGTAGGCCTACTTAGTGTTCAAGGTCTGTCCAGAAAAATTCCAGCCATTATTAATATAACAAGAACAGTTTTCACAATATCCATGTAACTTGGCACCCAAGGAGAGTGGACTAGAATGCACATGTGTGAACAAGGACAACTTCACTGTACTAGTCATTGGGGTGGTAGATGCTGTTGAGTGAGCATGTGTACTGTGTGGCTATCATATTCAAAATGACTGAGTAGAGTAACAAATCTGAATCAAAGGAATGTTCAAACCTTGAACATTCCTTTGTGGAAACTATTTGGGTGATTCAGAAGGCTGAAGCTATGGGCAACTGGTGATTGGCAGCTTCTTCATGACAAGGGACCTGCTCATGCATCATGTCTCATGCAGTCTTTCGGTGAAACATCAAATCAGCCAGGTGAATCAGTCCTCTAGAGGCCAGATTTGGCACCCTGTGACTTCTGGCTTTTCCCAAAACTAAAATAACCTTTGAAAGGGAAGAGATTTCAGACCATCGATGAGATTCAGGAAAATACAACAGGGCAGCTGATGGTGAGAACTGTGTGAGGTTGCAAGGTGCCTTCTTTAAAGGGGACTGAGGCATCATTGTCCTATGTACAATGTTTCTTGTATCTTCTTCAATAAATGTCTCTGCTTTTCATAGTACATGGCTGGATAGCTCCTGGACAGACCTCATATATCAGTTATCTATTGCTATATAAGAAGCCGTCCCAAAATTAGCAGCTTAAAACAATAGCTGTTTTATTTGCTCACAATTCAGTGGGATAGCAATTTGAGTTGGGCTCAGCTGGGCAGATTTTTGCTAACCTCATCTTGAGTTCTCAATGGCTGTAGTCATCTGGCTGCTTCACTGGGGCTAACTGACGTCCTCATTCACATATGTGGTGGTTGGTGCTGGTTGTCAGCTGGTTAGACTGCGGGGTTTGACTACTTAGTTCTGCTCTGTGTGGCTTCTCATTTTTCAGTAAGTGGCCAGGGCTTCATCACATGGCAGTTTCAGGAAAGTCTTTTAATAACATGAGAGAAGAAGCTGCAAGGCTTTCTAATGAGAGTGTTCAGAAGACATTTGTTATTTATGCCATATTCTATTGGATAGAATCAATAGAATTCAATCTATTGAAAAAGTCAAGTCATAAGCCCAGTTCAGATTCAAAGGATGGGTATGTAGACTCTAATCCTTGATGGTGGAGCTGCAAAGTCATACTGCAAAGGGGCATGCACACAGAGATGAGGGGATTTTGTGGCCAATTTTTGCAATCTGGTAATTGAATACTCATGGCTAAATGAATTTATTGTTCTTATATGAGATGTACATATGTATATATATGATATAAAATATATAAGCAAAAGAAAAAGAGGAGAACAAAATATTGCCTCAAATTCTGACAAGTGACCTAATCACTTCAGGTGAACATCATCCCAGGCTGCTCTTTAAGTAAGAGTTCTGCTTTAAGTAATCAGAATGAAAAATGCAGAATAATTTTGTAAAAATTGGGTCTTACTATACTTTTTTTAGAAAAATAAAAAGCATTAAATTGAATTTTTTAGAATTTAATAGAAGAAAAAGAAACCAAAGAGGAACCAAAGGAATTATAGAACTTCACATAATGTCTTTTTCATCACAGAGATATTAGATCCTAAAAGTTCTCCCTAGGGTTACAAAGAAAGATTATTTTAAAAAATTAAGAAAGGTAGAGTTATTTTTAAAGATCCATGTTTAATTTTACACATATTGATTGACTCTCTGCTATGAAAGATAAGGAAATTAAAACTTTTAATCTTTCTCTCACCTCATTTCCCACTCCCCTCATCTTAAGAGCTTTTGGTAACACTATTTTTTAAAAAATCAGAGTATAAAGCATTTATATTCTACAATTATAATTCTATAATTCCTTAATTATTATAGTTTATTTTTCCATACATAATTAAATGAATTTATTGTTACCCGCCTGTCCTTATACCGGTTTCTGTTTTCCTGAACTATTTATTTAAAAAAATTATAATTTATTTCTGGTTTACTGGATTTAAGTTTTTTTTAAGATGAACTAGTACTTGCTGTCTGAGTTCTTGCATACTTGCAAATTTCTGTTGGTAGCCTTCATTGACTTGGATGATGTAAAAGTTTGAGTTCCCAATATCTTTCCCATGAAACTGTAGGTTTTGTTCCACTGTCTTTGGGTACTGAATTTTTCACTGTTGTCACTGCTTCTCCATTTGCTCTTTTTTTTAGATTTCTTTTTTTTATTGTTGTTCAAGTATAATTGTCTCCATTTTCCCACCACCACTTTCCCCTGCCCTACCCACCCCCATCTCCCACCCTTAATCCTACCCCCTTTTGGCTTTGTCCAGGGGTCCTTTATTTTGATTGGCTGGATTCATTATTAGTTAGGTTCTTTGAGAAGTATTCTTAGGTGCTTTATTCTCCCAATGCTTTTGTGTTGAGAATACTCATCTGTTACCTTTTTATGTCTGGTATCTGCTTCTTTGTAGGTGATTTGATATCTATTTTGAGGGTGCTTGATACCTGAATAATTTTTTCACAGTCTTTAGACTCAATAGTGCAAGAAGATGATGTTTTGTTGATAATTTCATACTGGAATTTTCTGGCACATGGTATTAGTTCTTTCTTTCCAGCAGGGAATTTTCTTGTGTTATATCTCTACCTACTCATTTATTCTGTTTTGAGCTCTTCTTTAAAGACAGTTTCTATGTTGGATGGCCTTTGTCCTTCATATCTATTATCTTTTAAGTGCTTTTAAAACCTTCTTTCTTTTCCAAGACTAATTTTGATGATCTCATATCATTCCTCAAGCAGTGAGGCTGGATTGTTCACTGATATTTCTTTCTTTCTTTTGAAGATATTTATTTTTAGAGAGAGGGGAAGGGAAAGAGAAAGAGAGGGAGAGAAACATCAGTGTGTGGTTGCCTCTTACACACCCCTCACTGGAAACCTGGCCTGCAACCCAGGCATGTGTCCTGACTGGGAACGAACTGGTGACCCTTTGGTTTGCAGCCTGCACTCAGTCCACTGAGCTACACCAGCCAGGGCTGTTCCTTAATATTTCTAATTTGGTTATTAGTTCTTTAATGATGATTTTTGTCTTTAAGTTGTTTCATTAGCTATATAATCTCTCTTTTGGTCTCATTCTATTTTTTAATTTTGCCTTCATACTCTTGATTATTGATTTTATGTTTTTATTAAGTTTCTCTATAACCTAAATCCACTGCAGAAATTTTTTTCTTCTAAAGTGGATATTTTGTCTTGAGCATGCCATATTCCTTTAGATGTCATATATTTGCATAATTGCCATACCTTTTCTTTTATCCTGTTCATGTTAAGGTGGGCAGCTTTGTTCACCCTTCTATTTTCTCTAATTGAGTATAGATAAATCTTTTTCTCTCCCTTCCCTGTATAACTGAGATCTGTTTTTCTCTTCAGCTACAAGTTAAAGGCTGGGTTATTAAGGTTTTATATACTTTTCATTTTCCTCAAGGGCACCGGGCAGAAGCTGGGGAGGTGAAGGAGAAGTCTTCTGGAGCTATAGTCTGGCTTTGCTGCATGTCCTGGGTTCTGGGCTGTCTTCTGGGATTTTGGTAAATGTTCCATTCTGAGTATGCCCCATTTTTTTGTCCCCAGTGAGCATTTCAGGCCTGACCCTAGAGGTTCCTAATTACATCCATCGATGGGCCTGAAATCCTCCCATACCTGGGCCAGGGGATGGCCAGGGGAGCAGCGGGGGTGCGGGGGGCTGCCCAGCTGAGTGTGTGTGGCCTTCCCATTATTCTTGTCTGCTGGGTTTGCAGAGGGTGCCTGAGCCACAGGCTCAGGCTGCTCTAGCCCTGACCACTATGTGACGTTGGACACAACCACCACTTTATACCTCCTGGCTAGAGTATGTCTGGTTCCTATGGAGAATACCTGCAAGCTTGAGATTATCCTTGCAATTTAGATTGGCACCTTGGAAGGCCATTTTACTGCTTCTATGGAGACCTCAAGATTCCACTGTGAGTAGTAGGGGGCTTTTATCTTGAGTGTTTGAACCATGTTATTTACTTGGCTCAGCCTCTAGTCTTCTCTTCAGACTGAAGGCTGTGGGAGGAAGTCTCAGGTTTCTGTTAACTCACTTTCCACCCACCACCCCCGGTTTGGTTTCTGGGAGCTGAGGCTCACAGGTGGAATGTTAGGACCTTACAGAGCCATACCATAAACTTTATTCACTTCGTGGGCTTCTCTTTTTGAAGTTTGTCGATGTTTGGATTAGTGTTGATGAATTTTTTTGCTGGTATTATTATTATAAACTAATTTTGGATTATTTCATCAGATATGAAAGAAGGAGGTTATGTTTGATTCCTTTTTGCCCCTGTTGTCTTGAAGCCCTGACATTATTTTTCTTAGAGTCATACATGTTGATTTCTTACTTCGAGATTTTTAATTGTTAAGACAAAGTCTTTTTTTCAAATGTACTTTTCTTTTTTAGAAAGTGGAGGAAGACCTCTTTTTACTTCTTTAGTTCTGACAGTTCCCCAGATACAGTAAAGAATGGTGATAAGCTAAGGATAGAAAACAAAAACCACAAATTAAGAAATTAAGCATAGCTGTAAAACAGTATTAAATAGAACAAAAAATACCCTACAGCTATTATTGAATCTCACAACTGAACCCAAAGTCAAGATTTTCACAGATGATATTATTTAGTTTGAGATGAGTAATAGTCTCATTTTTCAGTTGAGTAAAATGAGATTCAAAGACTTTAAATCACCTTGAAGCTCAAGGTCACACAGCTAATAAACAAGAGTTTCATGCTTTAAACATAGGCTTGTATTGTTTTAAACCCAAAGTTTCCTTCCAGTACTTATTCAAGAAGGAGCCTAGAAGAATCCTGCACTGTTTGGTTGGAGGGAGTCTAGAAAGGAGCTGAGAGAACAGCTTCACCAGACAAAGAGTGCAGAACAGCTATGTTTGTTAGTTAAAATATCTCATTCATGACAGTTCCTCAAGGGACAGATTCTCCTAAAAAACTTAAAGCGTGGTCATCTTTTAGTTTGGGTTTACAGAGGGAGGCTTATAAGAGTAATAGGGGGGCGGGATTTAGGGATGTTTTCACTTGTTGTATCAATTACTTATTGCTGTGTAACAAACCACCTTAAATTCAGTGCTTCAAACAACAATCATTCATTCACATGCACCAGTGAGTAAGTAGGTCAGAGTTGCACTAATCTAGGCTAAACTCTGTTGGGCCTGACTCTTAGTTACAGGCTGAGTTCAGGTTTCGTCCACGTGTCTTTGACCTTTCTTGTATCAGTGGACTTAAGGGAGTATGTCGTTACCATAGTAATGCTAGAAGTGCAAGCCAGTACATTATGTTTTTGCTTTTGTCATGTTTGCTAACATTTATTGGTCAAAGCAAATTACATGGTTGAGTACAAGGTCAAAGTCCTCCAGTGGGAGGAACTACAAAGTCACTTGCCAAAGGGAATAAATAAAGGAGGGATGAAGAATTGGGGTCAATAATTTAATCTACTACAGAGACTAGGAAGAGAACTTTTTAAAAGCAGACAAAAAACCAAAAAAAAAAAAAACCCCTAAAAACAGCAACAACTAAAGCTAGCCTAAAATCCCTGAAAAATAAAAGGCACTAAATGGAGAAGATTCCATCTTGTTTGGGGAGGTTATCTCTGGGAATGCATAGTACAAGCTCTGAGGGTAACCCAGGAATCCTCCTAGATGAGATGTGAAGTCAAATGATTAGGACGGAAGTGAGGCCTTGAATAAAAGTCAGAAATGACTCATTGTCTTGGGGCCCTATTCTTCTCATACAGTATTTTTCTAGGCTGTCGTCCTCATGTGATCAGGGCTTTTCTTCTTCTTTGCTATTTTTCTCACACTTTACTCAGTGTTTGACACATGATGTGTCCCACAATTCTTTGTTGAATGAATGAATAAAATATGGGAGCTAAATTTGGGGGCGGGGGGTTAAGGTATTGCTTTTTTCTCGGCTTGCTAAGAAAAGTTTGAACACTTGGCCAGTAGCAGGTTGGGGTTGAGCCAGATTTCAGTATAAACATGGGTTCAAAATGTGACTCTACTCTTAGGTCAGAGACCTCACAAGTTGCTGATCGTTAATCTAGAATTAACCTTGGAGAAAACGTGAGGGGAAGGTGTAGCCTCAAACTGATTCAGGGAACAGGTAAAAAGAGGAAATGGATTGCAAACACTTTTCCAGACTGAAGAAAGAACCGTCCAGGGACTTCCCTTCGCAAACCAGATGGCAGCCTCCAGCTGGCTGCCCTACAGATACTGAAATTGGAAGTGCTCAGTAGCCAACAAACCTGCCCTCTCTCAGGTCTGTGGGAGGCCAGGGATGCTATGGTTTGTAATTACTTCCCAACTGAGCCTTTGTGTGGCAACTTAGCTGGCAGAACTAAAGTTACTGCAAGCATTTTCTGTATTAACTTGAAATTGCTTCAAGTCTTATTTTATGAATATAAAGACATAATGTTGGTTTAATCAACATTTAGTTCCTGAGAGGTTATTTATTTATTTGTACAGGATGGTGGTGGTGGTGGTGGTGGTGGTGGGGTAGAGGTGGGAGAATTGAAAAAAGAATCTCTTACTTTCAGTTTCAAATACCATTAGTGGTAATGTAAGCTAGCTCACCTTTTAGATGAACAAACTGACAATGATTATTGCAATTTTAAATGTGCATGACCTTTTGCTTTAGCAGGGGACCACTCATGAGGGCCTTATGGTCCATGTTAAAGCATCTTCTCTATATCTCAAGAGCAATAGGAAGCTGTTACAATGCTTTTAAAGTAAGAGGGGCTGGTATTTGTCTTCAGATGGACAGCTATCAGAGACGAGAGCGGAGGGGTACTATATGAAAGAAGGTGAAGGCATTAGCCAAAGCACATATATGCATGACCTTTAGACACAGACAACAGTGTTGTGATGGCTAGAGGGAAGAAGGGGTGGGGGCTTGAGGTGGAGGTGGGCAAAAAAGGGAAAATGGGAACATCTGCAATAATGTCAACAATAAAAATAAAATTAAAATAAGTAAGAGAGGCTGGGTGTTGGGATTGATGATATGATCAGATTTTTAACTTGACAAGGTACGTGTTGAAAAACAATTGCAGAAGTTAAGATGAGAGAAGATGGTAGTTTGGACTCAAGTGGTAATGACAGAGACGAGAGGAGGGGTGCATTTAAATGAATTTCAGAAGCAAATCTACTAGGACTTGAAATATTACCTGGCCATGAAAAAGAAGAAAATGTTACCCTTTGTGACAGCATGGATGGACCTGGAGAACATTATGCTAAGCGGAATAAACCAGACAGAGAAAGACAAATACCATATGATTTTACTTACATGTAGAATCTCATGAACAAACTGAACTAATAAGCAAAATAGAGACAGATTCATAGATATAGAGCAGGGTGACAGTTATTTGGGTGGGAAGGTGGAGGAACTGAGCCAAAAGGACAAAGGACTCATGGACATGGACAACAGGGTGGTGTTTACAGGGGGGAGGGAAGCGTAAGGGGGTTAAATGATAATGGAAAAAATACAATAAAAAATAAAAAAAAAAAGAAGTGAATCCACTAGGACTTGGTAAATGATTGGATTTGGGAAGATGTCAAATGGGAAAGGTGTATTAAGAAAGACAGCCAGTTTTTATTGGTATGGATAGTGATTTTCCTCACTGAGGTAGGTTTGCTTTTGGATTGTGAAATACTACGCAGCCATTAGTAAGGATAAGGTAGACCAGTCTTTCAAACTTTCTGAACACAGACAAAGGTCCATAACATATTGAATAAGAAAATTAGATTATAAAATAGTAGAAATATCTTATAATTTAACTTTCACCTATTATCTATCTATCTATCTATCTATCTACCTACCTACCTACCTACCCTATATATCTGCCTATCTATTAATTTATAGGTGATTTCAAGGGGTTTGTGAATATAGGCACCAAACTAATAACAGTGGTCATCTCCAGGGTGTGGGTGAAAATGATTGGGGACTTTCACTTTTACCTTAATATTCTTTTATGTCATTCAATGTTTCTGTAATAAACCTGTTATAATTTGATGATATTCCAGTAGCCGACTAGTAGGGAAGTCAGAAAAGCTGGAGGCTGAGGATCAGTACTTTCAGGGACCTAATGGAAGGCCTACAGCCTGGGGCAGAATGCAGACCATTGGCCTCTGCTGAGAAGCCATTGTATGGAGAGGAGCCAGGGAAAGGAAGCACAGCTTTGAAAGAGATTCCCCTATGCTTTTAGCTGTGACAACAAACCTGATGGTGTGAATGACAATGTCCCTAGACAACAAACCTCATGGTATAAGTGACAGTGTACCTAGACTGTGCTGTAGTAAGAGCTGTGTAGATGTCACGCTGCAGCCACTCTGCAGGGTGGCAGAGGAAGGAAAGATGGCCATGTACCTCTGGTGCATGGAATGTTCGAAAAGGGAATAAAATTTGAGCAGACAGAATTGAGAACTGGAAAAGTTTCTGCAGTCTATTTTCCTGAAGTTCTACCCATCTTAACATTGAACCACAAACCACAGAGTCATCAGTACCCATCAGTAAGACTAATGCTCAAGGATGCCTGCAGTCAGCCCAAATGTAATTACAGATGACTCTGTGTCAACAGGCACTATGAATCCCCAGCCAGGATCACAAGAGACACAATCCTGGCTCGATCAGGTAAATCCTGTGATTACCCAGCATAGGAAAAATGGTGGCATCTGAAGCATTCTTTATGAGAAGTGTACATGAGCCCTGGCTTTCTGAAGCCCAACTTCGCAGGCCCCATGTAGTGCCCATCAGCTCAGTGTTCTCTTCACCACACAACCCAGGCCGTGCTGTTCAACCTGTCAACCAATTTGTGGTGTTAGCTGCAATTAATAATACCCTTAGTTTCAACCCTGAATATCTGATGCAGCACAGCATAGTATAGCCTGTTGGGTTTGCACCCAGCTCCACCACTTACCCTGTATGGGTTTTGAAAAGTTCCTCTGTGCTTCAGTTTTCCTATCTGCAAAATGGTAATAATACCAGTACCTACCTCAGATGATTGCTGTGAATACTGAGACTCTTAGGGTTGCACCTACAAACAATAAGAACTTGATAAATGCTAAAATTTTTTATTTGTTACATTTATGACTGGTATTAGATGTCCAATGTCCTCAGAGTAAATCAATTCCACATCAATCATTGCCCATGTTATCAGTATTTGGGCATACGGTGAGGATCATCCAGGGTTTTGGAAATGGGGAAAATAAAGTTTTCCTTTGAGGATGGCACAAAAAAATAAATACATATCAGGTCACAAGAAAACCATCTCAGGAATCAATCATACAGAATGATTCCTAGGCAAGCAACGCTCAACTGTAACCACTTATCATCGATTCATTTATTCATTCATTCATGCATGTATAAAATGACCTCTAGGTGCCTACCATGTACCAGATGGGGTGCTAAATATAAATCAGGACTCGATTGTTCCTTTGAGGAGCTTACCAACCAGGGGAGCAAATGGGAGATAAGTGAGAGTAGGCAAAAGAACACATACTTGTATATTGTAACAAACTGTATTAGGTTCTATAAAAAAAAGAAAGAGGGCGCTGTTGGAAGGTTGGCTGTGTCGTATTCCATTGCCTGACTATAATGTACTCTTGGAGATTATGAACAGTGCTGTTATACACAGTCTGTGTGCGTTCTGGTGACAGAATTTTACTCAGTTATAATTTTCTAGGAATTTTGTCCATTTAGTACCAAGATCAGAGTGGTGGGAGCAGTGCATTCTGGGTATATGCACTAAGGGAATGGCTTGTTTATAGAGAACTTGTAAACAATAAGAAAATCAATAAAACTGTCAGAAGTTCCAAACTCCTCCCAATCTATTGTTAGTTGTTACTAAAACATGGCTGAGATTTCTGTTGCATTTTGATAATATATGTAATAGTCAAACTTACATTTTATAAAACTTATTCTTTATAAAGTGCTATATTCTATGTGAGAGTTAATTTGAAGAATTTTCAGTTATAGAGTTGGCTCTTGACACACTTGGACTCAGCTGCACACACTTTTGTTCTCTTTTTTAATGATTGTTTATTTATTTATTTTTAGTGAGGGGAAGGGAAGGAAAAGAGAAAGAAACATTAATATGTGGTTGCCTCTTGCATGTCCCCAAATGGGAACCTGGCCCTCAACCCAGGCATGTGCCCTAGACCGGGAATCGACCTGGCAACCCTTTGATTTGCAGGCCGGCACTCAATCCACTGAGCCACACCAGCCAGGGCACACCTTTGTTTTGAGAGTGAGTTTGTAACAGTTTGTAATTATTTGTGTTTGCCTGATTTAAGTGCAGGTCTTGTCTCCATCCCCTGTGTTATACATGTTCCTGGGTTTAAATACTAGGTTAAAAATGAACAATGATAGCACAGTGATTGGAAAGACAAAGAAACAACTTGAGAAACAATCTCATAAATTCTCTCATTCTATGTGACCACTTGGAGTTTACAAACATCTGTAGGGATGTTGGAAAACAACTAGGTTGGATCCCCAAGAACGACGGCACAGACAATATTGTAATTTCTGAAATTTATTATGAAGTGATATTTTTATGAATTGTGGCCAAGCTTAATATTATGTTTAAGACTTTTTCTAACTATTTGTATATCTGTCCCTTCATAAGAAAGATAGTTCTCACAATTAAAATGAATAAAAAGTATATTCGCTCAATTCTGAGTGAAGATAGGTTGACAAATCTGGCAAGACTGTCCAGGGACATAAATATGTGAAGATCAATTTTGATGAAGTCATTGACAAATTTCAGAAGTTTAGGCTCAAAAATAGAAATTATAATATTTATATTCATTACTGTGAAAAATCACTATTTAAATATAAGTATTTTCTCTTTTAAAATATATTAAAGCAATTTAAAATTGCTTTTTTCCATTTTTTCTGTAATATATAATTGATTAAAATGTTTTATGGGAAAATGTGCCTGATATATCAAATAAAAGGCATTGTAAAGCAAAAAACAATTTTTTGGTATGTGTCTGTGTGTGTTTACTAGCACACAAAATTCAATGAAAGAAAATTTTGCTGTTTATTTCTTTCTGGCCATTATTTGTTTGATTATGTGGTGATTCCTGAAAATAATTTTGTTGAATAGAAGTTGGCAGAAATAAAAATTATTTGGGAAAAAGTAAAACAATGATCTACTCTGGGTATGCCATCATGTCCATTTATATTTCCACGTGTATGGGCCTTAAGTTGCTCATAATTTTTTCTTACCCATTTGAGGTCCTCAGCACCTGGTCTGATTTCCTTTTCATTCCTGCTGTTAGTTATCTGTTTCATCTCTTATTCCAGAAAATCAACTTTGGCTTTGTTCCCCCCATTGTCTTCTATGTTTCCTTTCCATTTCATTGATTTCTGCTTTTCCCCCTTTTCTAGGTTACCCCCACCCCCACCCCAGTCCCAACTTCTTTTCCTAACTGTTTTGGATGGATGTTTATCTTATCAATTTTTTTCTTAACTAACAGATGTCTTTTAAGGCTAATATTTCCTACAGGTTTCAATATATAATAATTTCATTGTTACTTAGTTCCAAGTATTTTAAATTCCCATTATTATTTCTTCGGTGACTTATGTACATCAATATACTTTAATTTCCTAATATTCGAGAATTAAAAATTATCCTTTTAATATTGTTTCTGGTTTAATTGTATTGTGGTCAGAGAATATACTCTGATCTCAATCTTAGATTCAAATATTGAGATTTGCTTTAAGGTCCATTATATGATCTATTTTTGTAAATGGATGTGTAAGTTAGCAAAAAAAACAGGTATATTCTGTAGTTGTTGGGTGTAGTGTATCATATATCCATTTGGTTAAGTTTGTCAATCTTGGTTTTCACATCTATACCCTCACTAATTTTTATCAGCATATTCTATCAAATACTGAAAGAAGTGTTGAAATCTTCTCAATTTGTGGTTATTTACTTTTAGACCTGTTATGTTAATTTTTGCATTGTATGTTTTAGGCCATATTAAAAATGAACATAAACTGCCCTGGCTGGTGTGGCTCAGTGGTTGAGTGCTGGCCTGTGGACCAAAGAGTCGCCGGTTCGATCCCAGTCTACGACACATACCTGGGTTGCGGGCCAGGTCCCCAGTAGGGGGCACGTGAGAGGCAACCACACATTGATGTTTCTCTTCCACTCTTTCTCTCTCCCTTCCCCTTTCTAAAAATAAAATAAAAAAAATAAAAATAAAAAAATGAACATAAAATTGTTTGGTTTCCTCATGGATTTAAACTTTTATTATTATAAAATGACTGTCCTTAGCTCTAGGAATAATTTTTGCCTCTAATTCTATAATGTTAATATAACTATACAATTTTTCTCTTTACTAGTATTTTATATTACCTTTTATTTTCATTTTTTCTATATTTTGTCTTTTGACATAAGAGTTTCACTTAGTTGGATTTTATATTTTTCTAATCTCATTTTTTTCTTTAAGTGAAACATTGTTGGGGGACTACCCAGCAAGATGATGGCATGGGCAGATGTGGCTCACCTCTTTGCATGACCACATCAAAATTACAACTAAAATGTAGAACAACCATCACTCAAAACCATCAGAAATCAAGTTGAATGGAAGTATGAAAGCTATGGAATTAAAGAAACCACATCTATCCAGAATGGTAGGAGGGGTGCAGGTGTGGAACAGGCTGGTTGCTCACCCACATGTGGTGGATAAAAATTAGGGAGGGATATGTGGAGTCCCAGCCCCACACCAGGCCCCTTAGCCCAGGGTTCCAGTGCCAGGAAGATAAGTCCCTACAACTTCTGGCTGCAAAAACCAGTAGAGATTGAGTCAGTTGTAGAAACTTCTGGAGCCCCAAGCAGTTCCTCTTAAAGAACCCACACATGGACTCATCTACTCAGACTCACTCACTCTGAGCTCCAAAACTGGGGTGGCAGCTTGAAAGGCACCAGTGTATACAGCGAGAAACTGACGTGTCTGGCATCAAGGCAAGCAGAGGCCATTGTCCCTTTTGTAAGCCATTTCACCACAAAGTCAGCAAGATGGTGCCATACGTGAGACTCTATAGCCCTCTGGTGGGCTAACATTGTTTGACCCACCTCAGAAATCCCTGGGGACTCCACCCCACACAACTTACAGGCCCACCCAAGCTATATTTCCATATGAATGGTTGGTCTTGACTCAGGCTTCATAATTTCCTAAATCCTATCAGACAAGCAACAGCTGGCCTCAGTGAGCTCCAGGCCTGGCACTAGTAGCAGCCAGCCTAAATTCACAGCTTGGGTGCTCTTGGAATCTCCAAGCCCAGTACAAGTAGCAGCCATCTCAGATTGCCTTATAGTTCTGGCAGGGTGGCCTTAGACAAAACACAGGTGGGGGCTGACCTTGGTCTACACCACCCAGGAAACCCCAGGGCCAGCACATCCAATGGACAGCTACAGACCATGTTAGAAGACCACTGCCCTGACCCCACACAGCTGACCCTCCAAAGAGGGCAGAGGTTTGGGGTAAGTGATCACAGCCAATCCTTGGAGCTGACTGGCATGGGTAAATCCCTCCCATTGATCTGCCAACAGCAACCAAGTTTCAACTACAAGAGGAGGGTATACTCAGGCCACACGAAGGGCCAACCTTGAGTACCCAGCTTGGGTGATAGGGGAGGCTATGCCACTGGACCCTACAGGACACCTACTACATTAGGCCACAACCAAGACACAGAGTCAAGGTGGCTCTACCTAATACATAGAAACAAACACAGGGAGGCTGCCAAAATGAGGAGACAAAGAAACATGGCCCAAATGAAAAAACAAATCAAAACTCCAGAAAAAGAGCTAATGAAATGGAGATAAGCAATCTATCAGATGCAGAGTTCAAAACACTGGTTATAAGGATACTAAAGGAACTTAGTGAGGACCTCAACAGTATAAAAAAGAGTCAGAAATGAAGAATACGCTAATTGAAATAAAGAACAATTTACAGGGAAACAACGGTAGAGTGGATGAAGCTGAGAATCAAATCAATAATATGGAACATAAGGAAGCAAAAAACAACCAAGCAGAACAACAAGAAGAAAAAAGAATCCAAAAAAATGAGGGTAGACTAAGCAGCATGTGGGACAACTTCAAGAGGTCCAACATTTACATTATAGGGATGCCAGAAGGAGGAGAGAAGGAGCAAGAAATTAGAAATCTATCTGAAAAAAAAATGAAAGAAAACTTCCTTAATTTGGAAAAGTAAATAGACATGCAAGTCCAGGAAGCATAGAAAGTCCCAAACAAAATGGACATAAAGAGGCCCACACCAAGACATTTCACAATTAAAATGCCAAAGGTTAAAGATAAAAGAGAGAATCTTAAAAGCAGCAAGAGAAAAGCTGAGTTACCTACAGGGGAGTTCCCATTAGACTGTCAGCTGATTTCTCAAAGGAAACTTTGCAGGCCAGAAGGGATTGGCAAGAAATATTCAAAGTCATGAAAAGCAGGAACTTAGAGCCCTGATTGCTCTGCCCAGCAAATCTACCATTTAGAATTGAAGGGCAGATAAAGAGCTTCCTAGACAAGAAAAAACTAAAGGAGTTCATCATCATCAAACCATTATTTTATGAAATGTTAAAGGGATTTATTTAAGAAAAAGAAGATCAAAACTATGAACAATAAAATAGCAAAAAATACAAATCTATCAACAATTGAATCTAAAAAAACAAACTAAGTGAATAAGAAGAACAGAGATATGATCCTGGATACAGAGAGCATTTTGATGGTTGCCAGATGGGAGGGGTGCGTGAGGAATGGGTGAAGAGGTGAGGGAATTAAGAAGTACAAATAGGTAGTTACAGAATAGCCATGGGGATGTAAAGTACAGTATAGGAAATGGAGTAGCCAAAGAACTTATTCAAATGACCCATGGACATGAACAATAGTGGGGTTGTCTGAAGGAGTGGGAGTGCTGGGTGGAGGGGGACAAAGAGGGAAAATTAGGACAACTGTAATAGCATAATCAATAAAATATAATTAAAAAAACTGGTTTATATGTTTTAATGCATCATAACTACTAATATGTTTGGAATTTTTAATGCTATATATTTTATTTATCAATTTTATGATTTTCCTTCCTTTTTGTTAGTTTTTATTGTGTTTTTTTTCACCCCTCCTAATTTGGGGGGTGGTGATTATTACATGCTCTGTTCATATTTTTTTGAAAATTACTCTGTAAATTACAAAATGCGTACTTAAATTATGATAGAAAAAAGTTAATAACTTCTCCATCTTCCTAGTAACATCTTAGAATATAACACCATCTTAGATACCACACCTTTGATGTATACATTATTACTATCTTATAATAATGCCTTTAAAATTTTTAACCCTATTGGCATTTTTAATTTATACCACCAACAATTATTTAAAAATTTTAATATATTTCCATCAGTTTTCACTACCTATCTCCTTGCAACTCAGACCTTCAGTCTGGGGTTACTGCTCACAGCATGTCTGTTAGAATTTTTCTCACTGAGGGTCTGCTGCTGAAGACATTTTTCAGTATTTTTCTGAATATCTTCATTTTATCTTTTCTCTTAAAAGATATTTTTGTTGGATATAGAATTCTAGGTTGTAGTTTCTTTTTCTTTCGGGACTTTGAAAAGATGTTCAGTTGTCTTTTAGTTTCTATTGTTGTTATGCAGAAATCACTTGTCACACTGAGCACCATTTCTATGAATCTCTCTATTTTCACCAGCTGCATTTAAGATTCTTGATTTATCTTTGGTTTGCTTCACATTTTGTATGATTTGTCTAAGGGATGAATTTCTTTTTATTTATCCTGCTTGGGATTCTCTGAGATTCTTGAATCTGTGGATTAATATCTTTAATCAGTTTTAAAACTTCTTGGCCTTTTTCTCTTCACAAAGTACCTTTGTCCTTTTCTCTTCTGAGTTTTAATTTTGGTTATCATATTTTTCATTTTTATAAGTTATATCAAGTTCCTTCCTAAATATGCTGTGATACTTTTTATAGTCTTCTTTTCCCTGCAGAAATTTTTAAGTTTATCGTTTATTAAGCATGATTGATTAAATCATTGACCATTGGTGATTAATTCAATCTCCAGCCATTTTTTCTTCCCCAGGGGTCAGAGGGTGGGGCTGAAAGTTTTAACATTCTATTTACTGGATTGATTCTTCTGGTAACTAGCCCTCATCTTGAAGTTATTTAGGGGCCCAATAAGAGTCATTTCAGTAGCATAATAAACTCAGATGCTATTGAAAGGAAGCATATTATGAATAATAAAAGATGCTCCTCTCATTCCTATTACTCAGAAAATTCCAAAGGTTTTAGAAGCTCTTGTGACAAAACCTGAGGATGAAGATGTAAATATAAATATATTTATTATCATCACAATATCACAACAAAGCAAATTTTTTTAATTTTAATCAAGTCTAGCTTATCAATTACTTATGATAATGCCTTTTATGAGTAATGCCTTTGGTGTTGTATCTCTAAAACTCACTGCCATACACAAAGGCACCTAGTGTTTTCTTACATTACATTCTAGAAGTTTTATGGTTTTGCATTTTATACTTAGTCCTATGGTACATTTAGAGTTAATTTTTGTTAAACGTGTAAGATCCATGCTTTTATTCATTTTTTTACTTGTGGATGTCCAGTTGTACCAGCACCATTTGTTGAAAAGACTATCTTTTCTTCATTGTATTGCCACCTTATTTATTTTTAATTTCCCCCATGCAACTCTCTCTTTGACTAAGGGATATAGATAGTATGAGAATAATGACTCCCTAAGGATTGTTTGGGAAGGCAAATATGAGTGATCAGCCCAATGATTTTTCTTTAACTGACACTATCCACACTCAAGTCAAACTCACCCCCCTCTCTCCTTGAGCACCAGGGAGACACTGAATCCTGAAAACATTCTGTTATTCCCAAATCAAGCCAATTGAAGACTTCAGTGAAGTGGTCCATTACTGTTACCTCATTCTAAAGCTGCTCTGGAAAGGTAACAAGAGTCCCTGTCTAACTATGCCCCACTGTGTTACTTCTCCTTGGTTAGTAGAACACAGACAATATTCTGGAGTAATAACCTTTGGGAGAAGCTGTGTGGTCGTAAAGTTCTCACTCAGTCATCGAGATGCATTCTCTAGATATAGTTGAGTAGTTATTTGAATATACAAGGTCTGTCCAGAAGGTATCCAGCCATGTACTATGAAAAATAGAGACATTTATTGAAGAGGATACAAGATTCAAGAAATATTATACATAGGACAATGGCGTCTCAGTCTCCTTCAAAGTAGGCACCTAGGGAGCTCACACAGTTCTCCCAATTGCCATCAGCTGCCTCATGGTAGTTTCCTGAATCATTAGTGCTTTGTCTTTTGGGGTAAGTTTTCTGGGGGAGTGCGTCCTAGGGGAAGCCAGAGAGCTTGGACAGCAGGGAAAGTCCAGGGTGGGAGTGGCACAGGATTGATCTCTTCCAGCACACAGAAAAATATGTACAGTTGAAATTGCAGGCAGTCAGAAGAGCCTCGGATTTCCAGAATGTTTGGGAAAGAGTATGTTTTTGTTTTGGGTTTTTTTTTTTTCAAAGTACAAAAACCTCAGCAAGAGCTCAGATGGGATGCTGAGCTCCCCTTCACCCCTCTGGTACTGGGCAGCCCAGGGTGAACTCCTCTGGGCAAATGCAATCCAAAGTCTTAAGAGAACACGCTCAATATAATGTAAATGCAGCTCTAATCACAGCTTCCGATCAGGAGCTGGCAGGTGTATCTCAAGTGAGTTGTGTCAGGGTTTTGCTGCTGAAATCTTCACCTAGATATGGTGATTCAGCCAACTCTATGAAAGTGGATCTTTTTTTGAATTCTATAACCTTCCAAAAGGGGATAGATATTTGAAGAATCATTCTAAATTTTTCTTTTCTTTAGAAGCTCCTCCTTGTTACAAACTATAAGACTGGAGGTGGGGGTGGGGAAGCAAGTGAGAGAGAGAGAAAGAGAGAGAGAACAGGAAAGAGCATACTCACTTATTGAGAGGTTTGAACCATGGCTGATTTGAAATATTACTAACCTTGCATTTTCAAATTTGATGCACAACAACCAAGATGCTAATACTTTCCTTAGTTTAGAAAAAAAATCCTTTCACCCATCTCTTCTAACTGAAGATTAGGAAAGAGGCTTTAAGAAGATTTAAAAAAAAAAAAACCCAACTTCTGAGCAGCAGAAAAAATGGTTTGTGATTCAGGGGCTTCGGGCAATTCATCATGGAAATTGGGTTTCTTAGCAGACATCGTGTGAATCCTTTCGTCCCTGTCAACTTTTTAATACATTACATTGAGAATGTAAATCGTGTTGGTGAGGGGGAGCGGAGAAAAAAAGGGAGAGAGAGAAAAAGAGAAAGCTTCCTCATTTTGGATTTAGAAGGGAGGAAGTATGAGGCCTGTAATTCATATTAACTAAATAATAAAAAAACTGTATAAATGTATAGATATGCAGGTGTATCTGGGAGGAAGTGGGGAGAAGTGAGTGAGACAGAGTAAAATTGAAATCGTTTTATTCTTTTGAAGGGTCTTTCATGGGTGTTTCTTATAATTTATTTTTATTTCCTTTAGTTTTTATTCTTTTAGGTTTGTTTCTTTAGCTATATGAACCAACTTACCACCCCTGCCCCCTCTCCTCCCAGAAGCAGAGGACAAAGGCTTGAGTTCAGGGGTTTCCTGAATGAGGAAAAGAGAAAAAGGGAACAGATTTGTGTGCCTCATTAATAGGGAATGTTGTTGAGAGAGCTGGAGCTTCTTCCCTATCTCTGTCACCATCAGTATTGCACAGAGCCCTTGGCTGGCCTCCTTACTATATAGTGTTGTCCAACGTCATTTATTTCTTGTTCTGAAGGTGTTTCATTCTAACTCAATAGTCTACATCCACTCAGGGGTATTGGGGATAAGATTCGTAAGTGCATTCTTTGCTGGCTGTGTAGAATGTTCTTCTGCCTGTCTTACTCTCAGCATAATTTGTAGTTAGTTGTTTTGGCCCCATATGGATTTATGACCGAAATTCATTGCAGATGTCTTTTTGAGTTCTGCTTCTTAGTGTTTCTGGGTGACAGCTTGTCTCTCTGGTCTTCTAGAACCATTTCAGTCCAACATATTTCTCTTGTGGATGCAAGGGTTCAGCAACATTCAGCACTGTTAAAAGACTGGGATGGGTCTTCTAGGGCCATTTTTCCTAATGGTGTTCCTGACAAGGGGAAAGATAAGAGTCAGTCAAGTCTGATTCTGTGACTTCTTTCTTCCTGTGCTCCCAGCATCCAGTTCCATCTCATACACTAGCCTGCAGACTAGTCTACTATTAAAATGAGGTTGGAGACAGGCTTCATACTGATTTTGTTCTGTTTAGTTAGGAAGGTAGGGCAGGGGCCTGGCATATCACTTTTGCTTTAGACCTCACATATTTTCAACTAATATTCCTTTTCCTCTTACCACTGAAGAAAAGGGGGAAAAAAAGGTCTTCCTAGAAACATAAAAAATCCTATGGAACAGCACATGAAAAAATTTTTGAAAAGCAGGATGTTCAGGGATCATAATGGAATTGAATGGAGACTTTGAATCATTCTTATGCATGTGGAAAATGGACTGATGCTTGAATTTTCTTTAAAAAAATAATTTACATTTTATTTTTATCTTAGAATATAGTTACATATTACTAAATATTGAAGAGTAAAAAATCTCCTACACATCCCCCAGACCCCCTGCAATCTTGAAGAGACTTCTTTAGATATTTTCCTCCGCATATCTAAATGCCGCGATTCTTTTCCTCTTTTCATTGAACCATTTTGCTCAGTATCCATTCACTCTCGTTTAGATAATTGAAGTCTTAGCTGTCTTTACTTGCCCTGCATCACCACCCCTCGCTCTCCCAAAGTAGTTATAACAGTGTTTGTATTATGGTAAGTTTGCAGATATCCTTCACAGCTGAGCAAAGCAGGGTACCATTGTTATCCGTTCCTCAGTCCTCCTCTGAGCTCCATCAGGCCTCACTGCTGCTAAAGAAGATTGTTCTGGGATTTCCGTGCCCTTTACTTCTGGGCCAGGTCCCCTCCTCTCTGGATCCTGATGTCTTCCTTTTTTGGGTTATTTTTTACTTTCCTTCTGCGCTTAGCCAAAACATGTCCCCTAGTAGCTTCCTAAGACAGTGTATAAATAAAAAAGTTTTGAGCTCTATGTCTAATATTTTTATTTCATCCCTGTGATTCATTGATAGTTTAGTGATTTATAGAATTCTAGGTTGAAAACCATTTCTTCCCCCTCAGACTTTTGAAAGTATTGTCACACTGTTCTCTAGCATTCAGTTTTGTTGTTGGGAAGTAGAATGCTTTTTGGGTTTTTATTTTCTTGAATGGTATATGTTTAATTTTTTTAAAGGATTTTCTATTTAATCCAGTCTTCTAAAATGTCATGATGAAGTATGCTTTGTATTCCCTCATTCTGTGGGGTACTCCATGGACTCTTCATATCTGGAAACTGGAGTCCTTCAGTTCTTATATACTTTCTCTGAGAATATCTTCTATTCTTTTTATTTTGACTCTCTGAATATCCTGGGTTAATTCTCTAATTTTTTCTTTAGTTCTCTCTTAAGTTATTTATCTTTTGTTCTATGCTCTATTTTCTGGGAGAGTGTCTTTATTTTATATCTATTTCTTTTGCTGATTTTTAAAATTTTGGATGTATGTTATTTCTTCTCTCCCCGCGCCCCCCCCCCACACACACCAAAAAAACCCCTTGCTAGTTCTTTGTCCCTTTAAAACTTCTTTGTTTCTGAGATTACTTTAAGTTTTCTTTTGTGCCAGTGCTGTTATTGTTTTGGTTCTGGAGTTTTTCTTTTTTCCTTTCCTCCCTTCCTATCCCTCCCTCCCTCCCTTCCCTCCTTCTTTCCTTCCTTCCTCCTTCCCTCCCTCCTTCCTTTCCTTCCTTCCCTCCCTTGTTTTGGTATCTATGTTTTGGTTTGGAACAAAGAACTAAGACCAATTAGAAACCCTGTGGGGGGTGCCGGGGGCAGGGAGTGGGGGGATCAGTCCTTTCCATTGTTGTCCTTACTGTGTTGTAATCAGAGGGTGAGACAACCACCTTGTGGGGAGGCCCCAAACATCTAACTGGAGCTCTTTCCTGGGAGTGGTTAATTTCCTCTAGAGAATAACCTTTCCATTTCTTGCCAGGACAGGTGTATTCTTGGATGCTTGCTCCTGAGAGTGAGGTAGGGGCAGAGTCTGGGGGCTCAACAGTTCAGTCTTTAGGCCTCCATCTAATCCCGTTTCCACTTTTCACCTAATCCCTAACCTCTGACCTAAAGTCTCTGCTTTATCTTTGCTGAAGAATAAGCCTTCTGTCTCCTGCAGAGGGAAAGGGACTCAATGGCGCCTGGCTGCCTAGATGGCTGTGGGGGCTCAGAAAATCCAAATGCTCTCTATATAGATTTTCAACTACTTTTGTCATTTTCAGGCTACATCTCACCCCAGCTTCCAGAGTACTTGGTGCTTGCTTATGAGGCCTATATCTCTTTATTTGACTGTGGGACAAAGTGGTTTGCTTTCCATGTGCATAGTTCCTCGGCTCCTCTAGGAAAGTTACCAGACATCCATCTGCTTTCTGGCCTCCAAAACCTGTTGAAACTGATCCCCCACAATCCTCTACCTTCTCATTCTTCTGATCTTGGTTGTTTGGTACTTTTTTATTTCTTTCCTTTCATTTAGATAGTTTGGGGAGGGGAGGAGTTCAATGTGTGTAGTTAATCCACATATTTAACCAGAGCAGAGTCAGCTCATTTTCTGTTAGATCTACACTGCAGTTTGCTTCTGACCAGGCTGGTGTGTGAGGCCCTTGTGGCTAGAATTAGGTTGGCTTCAGTTCCAGGGACTGGCCCAACCCTCTGAGCCCAGAGAGCCCAGGGAATCTGTAGAGCAAGTCTGATGCTCTCATGAACCAACCTCATTTCCTGCTCGTGAAGCCTTGGTGCCCAGGTCTAAGGCCAGCACCACTTGGTGGAATATTTGCAGGTGGCACTGAAAAGCTTGGCAGAGATAAGCTGTTTCAGGTCTGCCTTCCTTCTCATTGGTGGGATTTCTCCAAAATCTGGGCCTTGCCCAGAACTGTGATTAAAAACCAAGCAATAACAACAAAAACAAACCCTGACACGGGAGACCTTTGTATTCTATACACATTTTTCAAACTGTACGTGAAAAACTTAAAAACTATCCCAGGAAGTTTTCAGGCCTAAAACATTTTAATTATTTATTTATAATTATTTTATTGTTATTCTATTACAGTTGTCCCCATTTTTCCCCCTTTGCCCTCCTCTGCCCAGCTGACCCCTTGCTCCTACGGCCAATCCCCACCCTGTTGTCCATGTCCTTGAGTCATTCATTCATGTCCTCTGATTAGCCCCTTCCCCTTCTTTCCACCCTTATTCCCCATCCCTCTGGTCATTGTCAGTCTGTTCCTTGTTTCCATGCCTCTGGTTCTATTTTGCTTGTTTGTTTGTCTTGTTCATTACGTTCCTAAAACATTTTAAACACCCCCCTTCCCTACCACCTTAACTGGGAAAGTGAATAGGAAAGGGAAGGAGCTCATGAAAGAAAAAATTTAGAGAAGACCGGCTTGTGGCCGCTCCCAACAGCGGCCATCCAGAGTGGCATCTTGATTTCATAAGCACCATTTTAGCATAAATTATCTCATTTTTAGCTTGTCAGTTTGGATAATCTTGGCCCTAGAATGGATTCAGGGAGTCTTAAATGGTCTGGTTTGGCTGTTCACAGAGTCTGAATTTGCAGATAATTGCCAAAGCTCTTTCGGCTGGGTAAACTTGTTATCAATTGCCTTTTAAAAAGTCAGCGCTAAAATAATCATCCCCATGAGCAAAACCCATTACAAACCTTAACTTCAGGAGTATAAACACATTTCTGGGCTGAGGAACAAATGTGTCAGATTTCATCATTGCTACATTTGGGAGGACTTTGAGAAGTCGGGGAAGCGTTAGGAGAGTCCCTGCATGGCTAAGCCTCAGGCCTGAGCTGAGGATCAGACCCTTCAGGGGGCCAATGAGTGATCTTTATATCATCTGGAAGTAACTGAACTTCTCTGACTCACTCTTGATCAAGCTCTATGTGTGCAGTGAAACTGGTCTTTGCACATTGTCACATCCACTCCCCAAACACAATTTTACTCTGAAAGACGTGATGAATTATATAACTTCCACAAGAGGTTTCATGGGGGGAGGAGGAGAGGGTTACTTCACATCTAGTTGAGCAAGTCTTCCTAAAAATCTGCTGTAAATACCTAGCTCTGTCCCTATATCCCTCTTTACACCTGTAGCAGGCTGCCTCAAATCCTCTGTAAGCTGTTAGCAAACAAAAGCTGACTTAGAAACCCGAGTTCAAGTGTAGCTCCTTTCCCCACCTCCTCAGTCCCCCTACACCCCCTTCAGAGGGGACATGCTTCAGTGCATCACAAATCTAATCAGGTTAAAAAATGCTTTGATGGTTTTCTTCTGTTCACCAGATAAAGACAAAAGTTATCCTGGCCCAGGATTCCTGTCTACACTACCTTGTCCTACCCTTTCTCTGGCTCCCTACACACCAGAGGTACTGAGTGAAGCACTTAAATCTGCAGGAAGAAGCCAAGCTCTTCCATTCTATACCTTACATGCTGCCGAGTTTTCCCAGAACACCTTTCCCCCTGTTTCGTCATCAGAATTCCACTCAGTTGTCCATCATGCAGGATGTCTTCTCCTACCCCTAGCTGGGTTAGGGGCTTATACTAATGCCTTGAACCTGTGTAATTGTGGGCTTTTCTAGCTCATTCATGAACTGTTTAAGAACAGAAATAGAGTTGCTCTCATCTCTGTGTCCCCTGTGTCTGGTGTAAAATAGGCCACAGGTTGAGTGGATGAATGATATGAAGACCAGGACAGTAGATGATAGCTCATCTGGGAGTCTAACCCTAGACACATTTAAACAAAGTTGTTCTAAAAGGGCTTAAATGGTCACATTAAAAAAATCCATGTCAGTGTAAAAAGGAGGTATGGTTCAGTGTCACCTTTCGAAAAGTGAGACAGGCAGAACTGCAAAGCTGGAAGTGACTGGTTTGTGACGTTGCAATGGTGACCCCAGCAAGGACTGGATGGTGTGGACTGAAGCAGCTGGTCTCAGTGATGCCAGAGAATGCTGCCTGGCAACATATGAGTCTTGAATGTTTGAGGTCGCATGTTTTGACAGGAAAAATGATCTTAAAACATTGACTTGTGCCTTGGCTGGATGGTTTTTTTGGTTGGGCTGTTGTCCTGTACACCAAAGGGTTGCAAGTTTGACCCCTGGTGGGGCAGGATGTGCATGGGAGGCAACCGATTGATGTTTCTCGCTCTCTCTCCTTCCCTTCCTCTCTTTCTAAAATCAATAAATATATCTTCAGGTGAAGACTAAAAAACAAAACAAAATATTGACTTGTGATTGTGAAATAATATGTATTATGCTTGTCATTTTTTCATCCATGTAATAGAAAGTAAAACCAAGAGCCAGCAGCCAGAAAATGGTGGAACTAAATTGGCTTTTCTTTCTTACTCGATCTCTTAAAATTAAGACTTGTAAAGTCTGGATATATTGTTGGGCAAGAGCAGGCTAGATTCTAGGCATTTTCAGGTAAACGTTCCTCCAATATGTTGCAAAATGTAGGAACCGATGAAAACTCAAAGTGGATGATTGCTGGTTCCCCTGAAGACCTTTGTATGCTGGAGAGGGAATTCTTGGTCTACCATAATTCTTAATAGCCTTTCTGCAGATGTCTTGTCTTCCCAAATTGTTCATGAATTAGTTTCCTCCTTATATCTTCCTTCAATCCTTAGACTTGGGAGCAGCTACATAATTGGTGGGGCTCTGTGAGAGTGAAAGTGTCCAACCCTTGTTAGAAAATTATTAAGCATCTCAAGACATCTGCAGCAGAGCATGGATATCCCTGGCGCGGTGCCCTTCTAAGCACAAGGCCCAGTGCAGCTCCTGGGCAGCATGGTCATGAAGTCAGCCTTGCCCTCTGTCATTTCACACATTCACCGAAAGAATTCTAGATGCTAGGCTCTAGGCCTGGCACCAGAGATTGAATAAGAATGAGACATGGCTCTGCTCTCCAATAACAATGACAGTAAAATATAGTGATGATAATGACAAGGAGGACAAAAGGAGCAAACATTTATTGAGCACTATGTGCCGGGGACTGTGCTAAGTGCTTCATATGAATCACCTTCATTATTCTTTTCACTGTTGTACAGATGTGAAAACTTGGCTTTCAGGCTAAATTAACTGTTTCATGTTAGTGGTGGAGTTGGGTCTTACCCCCAGATTTATCTCTCTTCTAAGCATTTGGCCTTTTTTTACTTACCCCTGCCTTTGCCCAAACTATAAATATTACCCTCACTCTGACTATCTGGGTTTGTCTGGAGGAGTCTAGCTATTTTTCTTTAAGGCTGCCCTCTCTCTTTTATAGCCCATGAAATCCCTTTCTCAGCCCCTCTAGCCTACTTTGTCTGAGCCCATAGCTTCCTTTGCTCGGCCCAGGTGAGTCCTGCTGCAGAGAACAGCTGGCCTGGTTGACATTCACATGCTGCAGTCACCACCCAGGGTCCCGTGCTTTGCCGTTTCCCAGATCCTGGATGCCTTGTAATTGGTGACTTTATCAAGTTGAGTCTGAGAAAAGTAGCTGCCTCGTCCACACCATTCCCTTCATCCCAGGGCTCCCTTCTCAAGCCATGCACAAACTTTTTAAAGACCCCCTGTATCTGCCTTCAGAAGAGGTAGAACCCAGCTGGTGTACACTCCCAGATCTGTGCTTTCTGATCCTTAGGATAACCCCCAGCTCTTTCTTGCACACCCAAGGATGCATCCCTGTGAGGAGATCATTTTATATTTATACTGCAAAATCCATGTTTAAATGTTGGGATAAAATATTCCATGGCAAGAGATACACATGCTTTATAAAAGATTTTCTTGAGCAGACTATGTCAGAAATAGCTTAAAGTGTGCAGGTTGTGTGGGTGGCAAAAGATGTAAATTTCAAATAATACTTAGCCAGCAGCTACTGCCGGAAACATCTAACTGGAGGGAAGATGTCTCTAGGAGTTGAGAAGAAAGCTACTTTCATTGAAGAATAGGATGAGGCATGAAATTTTCACACTTAAGTGGCATGATTTTCCTTCTTTCTCTGCTTCTGCCAAATGAAAGAAAGAACAGAAGAATGACAGGGAACTAGAGAGGAGCTACTTACCCATCCTTCTGATAGTTCCTTCTCATGGCTGAGAAAGAAGACGGGGATGCAGAGAAGTCACCAGCAACTGTAGGAGCTGGCTCAGAGGTGCTTTCAGTGTCATGCTGTTCTCGTCCCTTAGGGGTGATTCCCGGGCCTTGATGGGAATTGATTCCACGGTAAAATATAGGGGAAATAGAATAGGACTGTGATAATGTATCTTCTTCAGTCATGACTACACTACCCCTTCCTCAGGTGTAGCAGCTTATCTGGTTTTACCTGAGGACTGTGTAGCTCATTCCCTGGGTTCAGTCCACCTCCAATAGGAAGTACATAAAAATCCTCAGGTTAGATCTGAAATTCTCTTTATGATCTTGTTGGCCTGTGCTTTATATTGCTTCTTCTGTTTGATTACTCACAGTCCTGACTCGCTGCCTGCTGTGATTCTGGATTGTGCTTGTTCATCAATCTCTGTTGGGCGCATCTGGATCTCTGCCTGCTCTGCTGTGTTGGGAACCATGCTGCCTGGTTTCAGAAGTTGTAACCCCCCATGGCTAAGACTGAGTAAGAGACCTTGGGACCATAAGACACTAAGGAGACAAAGCTTATCTCCTTGGCAGGGATGCTGCCTCTGTCCTCTTTTACCTCACCCTGCCTGGCCCAGGGCAGATGACTGGTTAGCCAGTGATGGGTAAGATTCCTCAAGGGAGGGATGACCTAAGACAGGCACAGTCATGAAGGGGCCCTCAGGGAAGGACTTGGGGGGCTATAGAAAAAGGGGGTGATGGGCCCTCGCCCCTTGGCTTTGACATAACCTGTGTCCTCATTCTGTCTGCAAGAAGTCTCCTAATCTCTTGGCTGTTTTACTCCCCTTGCTTGATTTAAGCCTAAAACAATGCTGGAGTGCAGTGCAGCCCTGGGCAAGAACAGGAAGTTCCCTGGGGCGATCAGGCCTGAGAAAGAATGCATAAAATCCTGTGAAACCTGCTTTGCTAAGAATGTCCTCAATTTTCTGATAAAGGTCCAAGCATAAAACCAGTTTGTTTCCTAAAGTTTTATGGCCCTTTAGTTAACTGACCTTCACTCAGAATAAGCCTTCATAGTTCTTTGAATGTTATCTGTTGTTTGATCATTACTGCCTGACAATGATGAATGAATGAATACCTTCCTTGAGGTAATGCTCCCAGAAAAGCAATAACAGCCTGTCCAAGCACGGGTCAGGGTGCTCTCTCACTCAGAGAGTGGCCATGCCATTCCTTTTTCTCCATAGGACTTCTGTAGTCTGTGTGAATTTGTTTGTTGAATCCACAATATCTCGGACCCCACTGGTTGGAGTCCGCATCACTGCTGACCTCCAATCTTTCTCACCTTTGTACCAAGGGTCAGGCTTTTCATAGTCAATGGCAAAGATGACCCAGAAATGTGTTGAGAGACATTGGAATTGATATCTTGAATATCTTAATTGATGATTATGCCATTCATATGTGCCATATTTAGCTGTTTAATATATTTATAAAAGAGAATGGAAATTTTTTTTAAAAAGATTTTATTTATTTATTTTTAGAGAGAGGGGAAGAGAAGGAGAAAGAGAGGGAGAGAAACAGCAATGTATGGTTGCCTCTCACATGACCCTCACTGGGGACCTGGCCTGCAACCCAGGCATGTGCCCTGACTGGGAATTGAACTGGGACACTTTGGTTCCCAGCCTGCACTCAATCCACTGAGCTATACCAGCCAGGTCAAGAATGGAAAAATTTTAGTTCAGTTCTCAATCTCAGTAAATTTTGTGATCAAGGCATCCTACTAGGGGATATTCAGAGGCCAAAGTCCAACCTTTTGAATAATTCCTTACACAACTAATGTTTGGAGATATGGTTGACATTACTTCCACTTCCTGTCCAAGCTGTTTACTCCACGTACATTCTCCAGCCAACACTATCATCCCTGTCCTTCATGTTTTCAGTCTCTCCTCTTGTTTACTCACACATCAGACTTCCTAAAATTCCACTCCCCCATTCCCATTATCCCTCAATCCCTCATCAAGATCACCTTATGTGGACATTCCTGCCTAAGAGATGGAGCTGCAGGTTGCAGCTGTGCCTTGCTGTGTGTCCAAGAGCTTCAAGGAACCTCAGGATGTCAACTTGCCATGCTGTTTGTCCTTATGCATTTATGGGCTCTAAGTCTTTTTTAGAGGGTAGAACAAAGTCCAGGAGGTTGAGTGGCTTGTTTGGTTGAGAGGAACAAATTGTGGGAGCACCAGAGTTTCTCTCCAAAGGGAATCTGGTGCTCACACATCACATGTTCATAGTTACTCTGGTGGCTGTGCTTTCTTATGGTCAGTGTCCTAGAATTCTGTCTTTGGCATAGGCCGTTAGGGGTCCTATTTGTCTTGACATCAATTTCAAAGCATTAGGAATAGCCTGAAGGTGTCAGCTTTCTTCATCAGATTTTACTCATCAGATCTATTGAACCCCTTTGAGGCATTGCTGCATTGCTGATCTGGCCAGTCGTCTTTAGCTACCATAACCTATGAAACCCACCACTCCTGCCTCCCTTCATTGGTTATGCTATTACCCTTTGTGGTCTGAGAGTCTGTCCCCAACTCAGCAAATTTGGGTCTCACAGGTCTGGGTCAGGCTTCGTCTGGGAGTGTCTCCCTGACTAGCCTACCCCACACTGCTTACTCCAGACTCCAAATTCTCACAGATCAGTCTGTCCCATCAGGTCAGGGTGTTGGATGAGAGGACTCTGTGGGGCAAAGGAAAGGGCCATTAGCTTCCTAATGCTTCTATAGCAAATCACCACAAACTTAGTGGCTTAAAACAACACCAATTTATTCTTTTAGAGTTTTGGAGGTTGGAAGTCTAAAATCAAAGTATTGTCAAGGTCTTGTTCCATTTTGGAGGCTTCAGGGTGGAATCCATTTTCAGTTTATAGAGGCCACCTATAGAGGGAATCCTGAATTTGATAAATTACCCACCCCCACATCCCTAAAGAGTTGAGTTTTAAATTGGAATTTACCGGGACCTTGAGTTGACAGGTATAATTTCCCCTTACTGAGTGAAGTAGGGGCTCAGATGCTAGGTTAAAATACAGGTAAATGACGAAGATTACAGTGTTATACACCTGATTTCCTTTATTGTTGTAACTTTTAAAAAATCTGTTACATACGTACTCCTCAACTATCCTTCAGATATATTGTACTATTTGAGGCTTTCTGCAGTTGTAAGTGCTTCTTCCTTTTAGACCCTTGCCAACATAATCACTATTGCTTTTTTTTTTTGCAATGTAATTGGGGGAAATGGTACTTCATTGTTGCTTTAATTAGCATTTATTGAATTATAAGTTAAATATTTCTCTCATAGCTATTTAAAATGTTTTGTAGGCCCTGGCTCGCGTGGCTCAGTGGATTGAGCGCCAGACTGCAAAGCAAAGGGTCACCAGTTCCATTCTCGGTCAGGGCACATGCCTGGGTTGCAGGCCAGGTCCCCAGTAGGGGGCGCTCGAGAGGCAATCACATATTGATGTTTCTCTCCCTCTCTTTCTCCCTCCCCCCTCTCAAAAAATAATTTTTTTTTTTTTTAGTATAATAGGTTTTTCTTAGTTTCTTTTCATTGTTTCTGGAAAACTTTGTATATGTCTTTGCTATCATCGGAGATGGTTAGTTTTTCTCCAAATTCTGCTCTCTCTTCCTTGGTGATAGGACTGTAGCACAGCATGTGGGTGCCCAGGTGCACTACATTTCCCAGATTTCTTATGGGAATAAAGTATGGACATGAGGTTAAATTCTCTCCAGTGGGTGTGAGTGGAAGCAATGTGTACCACTTCCAGGTCTGTCTCATAAAGTCTCTCATGAAATAGCAACCGGAGTGTCATGGCAGCCATGTATTGAAGACAGTGGACTCTCTTGTCAGTATGGTGGAGAACCAACTGTGCACTGTTGCATGAGCAAGAGTTAGTTTCTATTTTATTTAAGTCATTGCAGTTGACTTTACCTTACACAGTTCTAACACATTTGTGTGTCTATTTATTTGTTTTTAATCAAGTTCTTCTCCCTCATGGAACTGTGAGCAGAGAGAGTCCTTGCTTATTCATCTCTGTAGCCCTGTGGCACACAGTAGGTTTTCAATAAACATATTTAAATGAATGAATGAATGAATGAATGAGTTACCTGTTTACTTTGAAAGACTTGCCTAGTTCAGTTCTCAGAGACACTGTTCTTATTATTAGGAAAAAAGAGGGAATCATACAGATGATTTACATGTTAACACTCAAGCCAATTCCAATACATATTTCCATTTATAAAATGTAATCTATTTTTTTACCTGGCAAGTCAAAGATCCGAAGGCGCTGATTGTACAGTCTCCTGACCTCCCAGGTGATGAGAAATAAAATCTCTTTGGATGATTGTTTATTGTGGTGTGACCATTACCACTTCAAACTGAATTCATGTGAAACTTCAGGCCTCCTGCCTTGAGAAGAGTAATTTTTTATCCCACACTAGAAGTTAAATGGGCCCAGTGAGATCCGAAGAGCTTAACAAATCCTCTGCTTTGTCACAGTGAAGACCTTTGCCTAATGCAAGGTCTTATCCTGCAGATTGCTTGGGGCCAGAAGATAGCCTGGTTAATCTAAGCTGTTCCTACTTCCCTACAGTGTTCACTGAACTGGGTTTTTTGGTCTGTGAATAAAATGGACCAGATTTGGGTTGGTTGCCATGACGACTGTATCAGGAGCCTCTGGGCTCTCTATCTTCCTTTGCTGACAGCTCCTGTGCAATGAACCCCCCGTGGGGTGTGGGTGCCTCCATCCACAACCTTATGGAATCACCTTCCCAAGAAGGTGCAATTTGTTACGAAAAGATGAGCCAGTTTGTCAGGGAAATGGATTCCTGGTTATCCATTCTGGGACAGCTCTCTGATCCCATGCAGCTTTCCTAGATTATGATATTAGGAACCTTCATTAATTAGCTTTCCAATCAAAATTTCTCTGGACGAGGAATAGTGGCCTCTGACCTCCTCATCTCCTTCAGCCAAGACCAGTTAAATCTTTCTGAATTTAGAATTTGTTACTCCTTAGTAGCTTTGGAATTATAAGTCTAGCTACATACAGACAAATTCCTTCCTTTCAGGCTCAAGGGTGGCATCTCTGCAGCTGTCCCAGGGTAAGAAGTGTGGCTTGGTTCCTTGGTTTCTTCCCAGGGGTCAACTTGCTGCTTATCACAGACACGGAAGGGGCCTCTGAGGCTCTTGGCTCAACCTTCTTGCACTGATGAATGGCCTTGGCTGAAATGATGGTCCTAGGAAAGTGAAACTGGCACTGCTGGTTGAGGTTAAAGTGTTAAAAGAGATCCACTTAGTCTTCACTTTGTAGATAGTAATCGTGTTTCTATATGCCTGCATAGCTATGTTACATTAATTAAATTGTAATCATTTATGTGCCATACACTATCTCAAATTCAATTCTCTTTTATACTTGGCACCTCAAATTCTGTCTGTTCAAAACCAGACTTGGTCGCATTTGGTCTGGATGACTTCAGTAACAACCTAGCTGGTCCATCCATATCCACTCTTATCCCTCCAATCCATTTTCTACACAGCGGCCAGAAGGGCTTCTTAAAATTTATGTCTGATCATGTCACAGACTGAGGGCCTCCCAGGAGGCTTCCCCTGCTCTTGGGATAAGGATGTGGATTGCAGGCCCTGACTCCCTTTGCAATTGGTTTTGCACTGTGCTCTTTTGTGCTCCGTGTTTCAGCCACACTGGCCTGCTTTTGGTTAATCTCTGCACTGAGTTCACTTCTGTCACAGGGCCTTTGCCCAGGCTTCCCACTGCCTGGTCTCTCTTGAGTCTTTCTTCATCCAGTTTGTTCTTAGACATCTCTGAGATCTGAGCATGAATTACTTTTTCAGGGATACCTTCCCTGATCATCTAGACTAGACCGGATTCCCCTACTAGCTGCTCTCACTGCATTAGGGACACATGTGTCCTTCACAGGACTCAAGTCTGTAGCTAATTGCACACATTTGTGTGATTCTTTTTTCAATGTCCATTTCTCCTTGTAGACTGTGAGGTTCATAAGAACAGGGGCTGGGTGTGTGATTGCTCATCATTGTATCTCCGTACCTATCACCATGCCTAGAATACAGTAGCGGCTCAATAAGTGTTTATTGAATGAATACATGAATCTTCACAATCATCGGCAAAGCACAGATTATTATATTTATTTTATAGTTGAAGAAGTTTAGGGCAAAATCAATCTCCATTGACTGTTGATTAAAAGTTCCAAAAATGATGTTAAATCTCAAGAACTACTATTTAATAATTGCTATTTCTATTCTATTTGTGAAATTCAAAAGGGTTCAGAGGAATTCGGGGGACTCTGAGTGCCAGTCACATTAGAGAATGTACAGAGGAGGTCATCAGAGGTTGCAGAGGTCTACCCCTCTGCTCCAGGTAAGCATAAGGTTTCAAGCTGCCTCCCCCACCCCCCGCCTAACCTAGCACCTCAGTATGTAAAACACACCTCCCTCATTCATCTGCATCTCCCACTTCTGCATCCCAGCAATTTCCAGTGAGGGTAGGTACCCTGCCTCTGAACTCCCATAATGCTCTGTGGTTATTGCTGTCTGAGCACTTCATGTTGCTCCTATTACAACTACTTTTTCATGATCTTTTTATTACCATTGCTTTTGTGACTCCTGCTAGTCTTCAAACTTCCCTTTTCACATCCAGCTCCTGGCACACAGTGCCTGGCATGAATTTTAGTGGCTCTTTACCCCATATATACATTAGCTTCACATGGGTGATTATGAATGCATCCCAGCGCCTGGGCCCTGAGTCAATTGGTTTGGGGTGGGGCCCAGACCTCGGCAGTTTTTCAAATCTCTCAGATGATAGTGATGTGCAGCTAAGAATCTCTGGGCTAGATACTCAATAAACATTTATTAAAGTGAACTAACTGGAGTCGCCTTTGTGTGTGTGCTGGGGGTGTGTGCGTGTGCCACATGGGCAGCATTGGTGTAGGGAAGAACTGGCTTTGGCACTGGTAAACTCCTGTGTTTTCTCCTCTTTCCCATTGAACCTTGTGGATTCTGAGGATCAGGGCAGGCTTGGGGGCTTGGAGGGCTGCCAGGGACAAAACTGAGGGATGTCACGGTTGTTCACAGAGACCTATTCCCCAGCTCTCACTCTAGACTGAGCACAAGGGCAGCAAGTCAGCAGTTTATGTGCTTTCTGCTGCCAAATGCAGTAACAGGAACATTTTTTCCTGATTCTGCATGCGATTTGGAGGTCCAAATCAATTAATTTTTCTTGGCCTTTGAAGATGGAGCATTGATTTTATTCACTTATTAATTCATTTACTCCCTCAATAAGTACTGATTGATTATGAGTATAGCATAATGCCAGCTCTGAGAGTGACATGAAGGAAAAGTTATACATGTGCCCCGAAGAGTGTAAAATCCAGCTGGGGAGACAGTATATGCACATTAGACATCAGAGGCTGTGCATTTTGCCACTAAGAGGGTGAATGTTTGAGCCAGACAACCCGGTCGATTGTCCAGCCCGTTATTTGTTAGTCGTGAACCCCTGGGAAAGTTACTTTACCTCTCTAAGACTTTGTTTCTTCGTAGGAATATTTCTCTTCTGTAAATGATAATAAAAACTACACTATAGGGCTGCCGTGAGGATTAAATGAGGTCATTCCTGTAAAGCATTTGGCATAGTGCTTAATACATTGTAAATATTCAAGTAAGTGTTATCTGTTATTATAGGAAATATAGCAACCTGAAGTAGCTGGTGAGCGGGATTGAGAGTGAAGGATATAGAGAAATTTAGAAAAGGTAGGGATCGATGTGGTGATGGAGGAGAAAGCCCTAGGAAGGTAGAAATTAAGCTGGTTTTGGGGATGGGGATAATCTGGAAAAGTGGTGAAAAGCAACGATGTGTTGGTTTGGGGGGGGTCTTGTGGGGAGGGTGAGAGGTCTGGTTAGAAAGCGAGGGCACTTGCTCTTTGATAAGTGGCAAAACAGTTCATTACTGGCCCGCACCCTCACCTCTGCTCCCGGGCCGCTTGGGAGACTGATACATTAATTGGTTGTGTCTGCTAGTCCCCTTATAACCCTGTATTCAGCAAGTGTGGTGATTTATCGTGTGGACCAAACATTCCAAAATGCCAGTTGTGGAGCTGGGAAGGCTAAATTTAGCATAAGAGTCCTGGGTATTTAGAACTTCAAATGAAATTCTAGATTCCGAGATCAGGTTAAGGCCACTTCAGCCCTTTAACTGCAGTTAACATTTTCCTTGAAAAATTCCAACCTTTAAAAGTCTCTATTTGACAACTAGCTTGCCAATATTTATGTTCCAGTCCATTAGCATCACCAGGGCTGACTCTCCACTTTTGAAGATGTGTATTTGGCTGGAAAAAATCACTGATGTTTGCTCATTTCACATGCTCATACCCCACCCCACCATGCTCCCAGCCTATGTGCACACATGCTTGATCCCCTGGGAAAGTTGTCCTGAATGATATCTTCTCTGTGTTTGACTTCATCTGTGGTTTTTAAAGTCTTTCCTTATTCCTTATTCAGGTATGAGCCTTCTGGAGAACTGAAAGGCAATATATATGATGCTTTAATGTTTGATCCCAGGGCTAATTATTTTAAGTACCCTTTGCTATGATAAAATCCCTAATAAGTGCGCATATATATCTTGGATTTTAGGAGTTAGGGCTGACAGTATTGCCTTGTACCTCAAAGACATAGACATGGACTTTGAGGATGCTGAGGGAAAAGAACAAAAACTTCAATTTTTAAAAATTTATTTAAACTAAAGAAAAATGTACTTTATTGTAACATAGCTCCATAGACTGTTATTATCACAGTCCACCAAATAGGAATTTCAGTCTGCTCCTTCTACTAATTTAGAACCCATCAGAAAATACACATCTAACTAGATCAGTGATTCTTAATGTTTTTTCAGAGGCATGTGTGAATGGTTAGGTAGTTTTTAAGAATCTGATGAAAGTTACAGATGCCTTCTCTAGAAAAATGCATATGAACATATTACATACATTTTCTATATACATTTTTTGGTGCATTGCAAATATATCTTTTAAGTATTAAAACAAAAATTTTTAAAGTATTAAAACATATACTTAAAAACAACTTATAATCCTCTTAATCTCATTATTGCATGCAAACTTAATAGCCACTTCCTAAAAAACCTTAGTAACTCAAATTGTGCAAATAGTGGTAAAACAAAGTTTAGTTCAAAAATAACTTTCATAAGAAGATTGCAATTGTTTGGTTAGAACAAGATATTGAAATCATACAGTGTTTTTTTCCTTTTTACATGACAACACAATTACCTTTCATATCAAATTAGTTTATGATTTTTATTTTGGTGGTAACAAGAATAGTAAATTCTAAATGATAATGGTATTACCAGCAAGAGTTTGAGTTTTCACAGGTTATTCTGATAGATGAGGATAGGCTGATTCAAGGAACATAGAATTCTCTAAAACATTTTGAGTTGAATTCATGTGAGATTATTTTCTTTGTCTTCAATTCAATGAGGTCAACTTTGTCAATGTCTGAATCATAAATGTTGTCTTTGTCGTTAAAAAAAGAATCAGTACCATACATTTCAATTTTAAGGTCATTCAACAGAAGTGTTCTTTAATGGTTTCTTTGTCTGCCCATTTGTACCTGCGCAAGAGCCAGAAAAGCCTTTTTACTCGTGGCTCTGGCCTTCAGATGCTCATTCTCCAACAATATAAGGAGCACATAAACATCTTTCTCCAAATACTTCTTCCACAATGCTGGCCTGGTCAGGAGAGACTTTACGATTTTTTTATTATTTTTTTTTAGCAGCATCCATAATGGGATCAGCTGGACCTTGAGTCAAGAGTTAGGGCTCATTCACTTGGCCAAAGACGTCAATCAAGTCACTTGGGTCATAAGCGAACTCTTTGTCAAATTTGTCAGAGAATGGGTTTTGCTAGTCACAAGAAAAGTAAAGCTTTCTTCCTGAAGTTAATCAATTGCTTCAAAACTTGCACTTTAGAAAGCCAGTGAACTTCAGCATTTCTTTCTTGACAAATCCTATTGATAAGGCATTACTCAAGGTAGTGACTCTGTTAAGTTAAAGTGGACACGACTTCTTATCAATAAGAGGTGACTCTAGGAAACTAGAGGTCAGTTTGATGTGTGGAGTTCCTCTTTCAGCAGCACGGGAAAGCTGGAGTCTATTTGGGTCAGCAATGTGCTCCATCTCTAGCCATGGCACCAACATTTTTCTTCCCAGGTTTTGCCTGGCAAACAATTTTTTCATTATTTCAAATCTGTCCTACCCATCTGATACTTCCAAAGGGGGCACACCAAATGGGCATCTGCGTGTACGTAACAGGAATACTAGGAACTGGATATACTGAGAACAATCAATGTATTAATTCAGTTGCATGCTGAAGAGAACTGGTCTGGCTCAGATAACCCTGAGACCTTCAAACAGAAGAAAAGCTGGTGACTCTGGAGAGGGTAGTGCTTCTTGACAGAGGTGCTACTTCAGTGTTTTTTTCTCTTCTCAGACTACAGATCCCTCGACTGCTTTAATGCAAATGGCTCCAAGTTCTGCCCAGACACGCAAGGCCGTGACATAAGTTAAGTCCAGGCTGTTGAGTTGGTGTAAATTTTTTGCTTTTTTCAAGTTGATCTATCTTCTCATGAGAATAATCCATCCTGAACCAGCAATCCCACAATAGACAGATGCCTGTTGTTCCTTTGATTTTGCTGGCTTTATGCTTCCACCGAGCAAAACACTGGCTGCACAAAGGGGGTCGTGTTTTTGGTGTTTATCACATTTGGGATGACCACAAGGAAATACATTTTCTTCTATTTTATTTTCCTTGATGTTTTTCAGCCTAAGCCAGGCCATGCACTAAGGATTAATACTCATAATTATAATGAAAGCTTACATTTAAAAACACATATCAGCAGGCAAGCACTTTAGTGATGGTGACTATTTGCTACCTGACAAAGCACAGGCATGGCCCATGCCTCTCTGCACTTATGCACTATGAAACGAGTACTTAAAAACAACATTTGAGAAAAATTAATTTTTTCCACAGAGATGATTTTTGGCCTATTTTAAAAGAGCTTAAATATGACATATCTCTCATCTACTTCACCGATTTTTTGAAATCCATTCAAAGGTCCATGAATTCTTAATTTAGAGAACTACTTCGCTGAGAAGGCTCTGAAATAAAACAAGAGGGAAAAGTATATTGCTTCTATTAGTTTTTAAAAATAAATCCCAAGAATTCACTTAGAGTCTTCCAAAGTCAGTGAATTGGTCCACCTTTGGCCATTTCGCTCCTAATAAGGCCCCCATGGAAATGTATGCATACAGAGCTCCATAAAACATTTTATAGGTTCTGTTGCATTTTCAGCCAAATTTCAGACTAGACTGGGAGCTCCTTGAGGGCAGGAACAAAACTGTTTTCTGTACTTTTAGAAATAACATTTTGCACGGTACTTGGCACATAGTGAGCTTCTGTGAATGCTTGAGGAGTAACCATTAAATATTCTCAAATTAATCATTTAATAATATAGTTTAGATTCTCCTAGGGATAGAGTTCATCACCAGTACTTGATACATCAGACAGTTGTCAACTATGCTTGCCTTTGGTCTTCATCTATCACTTTTGATATATCAACATTCTGTAATAAGAGTCCCAACCCCTCTTAAGATAGCCAGGGTTAGTCATATGTGATGCCTTATAAGGAGATAATCATTAAATGCATAGGCATTTCTGCTAGGCTGCAGGGGCTCAAAGCGGAAGGTGTCCGGTTCAGTCCAGAATATACGTGGAGGGGCTTTTATCATCAGTGCTCTGATTGCTACCGAATGTTCGTTGCCCAATCCTGCGTGGCTTCTTGAAGGCAGTATCTTAGCTGCTCCAGTGCTACTCGGTGCTACTCGCAGTTGAGAGTGCTCGCCACAGAGCATTCTCAGTCCTGGCCAATTTCTTTCAGCTCTGCCCAGAAGCAAGGCCAGGTTCTAACCCCGGGGCAGGCGCCTGAGCTGAGGGTCTCTGTGGCCCTCTTAGTCCCAGTGCAGGCCTCTGTGATGTGGTCTGTGCACCTGATCCTACGAACTGGAAAGGTTCTTCCCTGAGACTGCTTGCTTTCCGTGTCTAACCATTAATGTTTTCATTGCATATTTCACAAGCTTCTTACAATTATCTTTCCATCACTTTGTTAACAATGGACATATTACGCTAAAGAAAAAAGCTTGAAAAGACAGGACTTTTGGAGAATGTGCTCTAGGAGCCCTCAGGCCCTACCATCACCTCTAGTAGTTGCTCTGCCTGGTCCCTCTTGCCACCGCCAGGGGCGACAGCTTTTTTCTCCTCGACTCCCACCCCCACCCCCTCCCGCAGGGAGGCAGCATAATCTCTTCAAAGAGTTTTGGCTTTCACAATATAAACTAGGAAGAGGGGCTTTTCAGTCGACTTCAGCTTCCAGTCCTGTAACACAAGCACACTTGCAGCAAGAGAGCACAAAACCAGCCTTCTTCATGGAATGAGGAGAGAAAGATACAATGTGAACAAACCACAGATTAATGGCTCCATAATTTTCCTGCCACACACTCTTGTTGAATATCCTTAACTGGGTGTCAGAAACTCCCCTGAAGTCTAGGATCTCAGGAATCACTCAGGGTTAGATTCATACTACACGTCTTCACCATTAAGACTCTTAGTAAGACCTTTTATTCCCCTACAGTTTAAATATGACTTGGATCAAATAATGTCAGAAAGCATTTCCCTTCTACTTGAAATATTAGTACTAAAGAAAAATATTAGACATCAATGGGAAAGCAGATGCTAACTTCTTTAAAATGTAACTTCTAAAAAAAAAAACGTAACTTCTAGAGTCCTGCCTGATTTATTCTAATTTTAGTTACTAAAAAATTGACACTATTCTGGATCATATTCCTAACTTTACACTCAAAGCATAATCAGAGATTCCATTACATATTTAAAAAAATAAGTCAAGCTGGCTATTTTAAACCAGAAAAGGGTTCAGTACTTTTAACACGTTTGTTACAGTGAAATGTTTGAAAGGATACATATTTCTCCCCAATTTCCATGAATTCCAGAGGAATGGACTGTCTCAAATCTCAGAAGCTAGATGCTGGCCCCAGACTGCCGCTCATGACAAAATGTATTTCCTGGGATTATTGCTTTAATTTTGGCAGGAAGGCTGCCTGCACGATGAGAACGCAGAGATGGCAAAGGCGGGCCCACCTGGAAAGGAAAGAGCAGCTGCAGGAACAGAAGACAGAATTGCTCAGGCTGGGAGCAGGTCACAGCAGAGTGTGATCTCAGCACCTCATCCCCTCTCTGTCAGACCATGGTGATGACGGGCACACACATTTCACAGGAATAGGAGTGATGGATTTGAAACAATGCAACATAGAAACACCAGTTTTCCCTTTATGCCCAACATATAAGCAATGTAATTCCCCCCAAATGCAATTCAACCCCAAACAAAAGCGCTCATCAGGGACTGGAGGACCCAGGGAATTGCGAAATGTGTTTTTGCTGCTGCCACATGGCGGCGCCACCTTAGCTGATCTCCAGAGTTAGCAGTTCTTGGCCTTTTTTGCTGTTTACAGGCACCCGAACTTCTATGGGTGATTTCTGGTGGCTATTTATCCTGTTATTTTAACATTCAGTTGTTATAATTTAGCTAAGACATCTGAACATTCATTAGGTGATATTTGTAAACACCAGTGACGAAAAACACACCAGAAAGATCAATAACTTTGCAATAGAAGTTAGAAGTGATAAAATACTTAGAGGAAGCCCGAGTAACTGTCAGGATATACTATTAATGTAAGAACAAGCCCTTGGCAAAGTATTAAAGCTAATGATAAGAAAATAAAAAGCAGTATTAGAGCACATTATACTACAAAGTTTGCGGATTTATGTATCCTCAAACGCATGCCCCATTTTATGTTTATTTCTAAGAGGAATTAGCCTTGAATTATCAGACATCTTCAAGTGCTCATTTCCCTCATCATCCTGACAGCCTGTGCTTGTTTACTGTTTCTCCCTTCTCCCACGGGTGGTTTAATCTCTTATCCCAGTGCCCAGCATAGCCCTGAAATACTGCAGGGGCTCGGCCACACTTTGAGGAACAAATGAAAAATAACTAACATGCATGGAGCATTTTTATATGTCCAGAAACTGGTTAGTACTTTTCCTGCATTATCTCCTTTAGTGGTCATACAACCCTAAGAAGTAAGCAGTATCATCCAGAGTTTTATAGATGAGGAAACCAGGCTCAAAGAGATTAAGTAAAGTGGTCCAATGCCATACAACTAGTGATAAGTAGAGCCAGCTCTGAACCGGTGGGACTAACTTATACTGCTTCTCAAATGAATTGGAGGGGGAAATGATTACAGTTGAAACCACGACAGGCGTCTGCAGCAGAAATGATTTCTGGAAGCTGTTATACATCCCTTTGGCAGTTAAATGAGTGTATGGATACTCTTTTCGGAGTGGCTGATGAGCAAAGGTAGACCTGGGAACAAGTTCGAAAATAAGGGTTAGAAAGAAGTGTAATCTACACGTGACTCCCCAAGTGTGATCTCCAGACTAGCAGCATCAGCATCACTTAGGAACTTGCTAGAAATACAACTTCTCAGGTTCTATTTCAGACCCGGTAAATCAGGAATTCTGGAATGAAGCCCAGTCATTTGTGTTTTGCAAGCTCACCAGTTGGTTCTGAAGCAGGGTCAAATTTGAGAGTTCATGATCTACATAATAGAAAAAAAAGTACTATGATTGAACATACAATTCCTGGAAACAATTGGGGAGAGTCTCTATATGTGGGGAGATGGCCAGGATGGGTGCCTGAAAGGAATAAGAATGTCTGAAATTGAATTTCTAGTTCTGTGGTATTAATCACCTTAGTTTGTTCAAACACCCAGTAATATCTGATTCACAGACCAAGACTTACATAATTTTTTTTGTAAACATCAGAGAAAGAGGTTGACTTCTATTTTCTACCAGAACTTGCAAGTCAGAGAAATGACCCACTGGCAGGACCAATGCAGCAAAAACAGAAGCATAGAGCCAGGAAGACCATGAGAAGGCGGGACATTGGAACCACTTTTATCTGGCTTTTAAGGGTTGGGTTAATCCCAGCTAACAGGTGTCGGAAAATAAGTGAATAAACTGAAGTTCAGGCCCTTTTATTTCTGGGTAGAGATGTGGTCTGGTGCCCGAGTGCTGACTCCTAACTCCCATGTCTGGTAAGTGACTAACCAATTTAGAAGTATAGAAGAAACGGGAGACAGACCCACCCTCCTCCTCTGCTCATTGTGATCGTCCTCACCATTCCTGGGCTTCGCTGTCCAGCCTTCTCCCTTGCCTTCTGAAAAGTCTACTGCAGAGCTTCTTTATTTCTTAAAGTACATTGACACTAATTTGGTTTTGAGAAGTTTTAAGAATCTTTCAAAATCCCTTACAGTGACTGGAAATACCCTGGGGCGTTACAAATTCAGAGTCGGGGATTATTGTGGAAAAGCTAAAGCTCTGACTGTGTCCATAACAACCAGTGGAAAAGTGCCGCTTTGGTCAGTAGTTTTGTCTGTTGAATAGCTGATGGTGGTTATTTTTGCATCAGATAGGGTAAGTGGAGCAGACAGATAGCACACACACAGACAGATGGTGCTTGCATTTACATGACATCAAAATATTTGTTTTAAAGACAACATCCTGGAATAACAGAATTGAGCCTGACTGGTTTTATGTATTCCCTGATTTAACTGTTTGGCTCAGCCTCAGACAGGCAGCTAAGGGTGGTGGGGAGAGCACAGGCTTGGGAGGAGAGAGAGCTGGGCTGGAATCTTGGTTCTGTTTCCCTGTGAGCCCTGTGACTTGATGTGCTAATTTGAAAGATGAATTCAATAACGTGAAGATACCCATTCTCACTTCGAATGTGGAAATGTGAATGTGAGTGTTCAGAGGGAAAATATAAATGAAACCATGTACTGGATACTCAGTAAAAGCTAGTTCTCCTGTCTCCTCTTCCCCTTGGTCATCACTAGCAAATATTCCCTAGCACCTGCTTGACGCAAGGCAGAATGTTCAGTTGACAAATGTATATTGAGAAACTGCTGTGTGCTGGGTCTTGTATCAGGAAGCATAGGCGGTAGTCTTGCTTCTCAAAGAGCCCCCTAGCTGGCTCCCTCTCCTCTCTGACTATTTAAACTGACTGTTTTTCAGGGTCCCCATGGAGGATCACCCCAAATCTTCCTGAGCATTCTCCTTACATCTGTGGTGACCATTTTGTTTTCCACAGTGACTAGGAATTCTCACTGCTATTTCATGGGTACAATTGGGTGATGATGGAGCAGAATTTACCTTTGTTTTTAGTCTCTGGTAAGAGAAATATCATTAGAAATTGTTAGCAATTTTGTTCTAGAGTCATCAGTTCATTCTTGGAGCAGACTTTGTTCATTTCAGAAAAATCTCTAGAATAGGTCTTTTTATTTCACAAAATGCAAAGAAGTAGGCCAACTTGCCGAGTTTACTAAATTTACTGATTTGTCTTTTGGACTTATTTTGATAATTATTTTTAAAGTATATTTTATTGATTATGCTATTATAGTTGTCCCATTTTTCTCCCCTTTATTCCACTCCACCCAGCATCCCCTTCCCACCAGGGTTCCCCCTGTCCCTTAGTTCATGTCCATGGTCCACATATAAGTTCTTTGGCTTCTCCATTTCCTATACTATTCTTAACCTCCCCCTGTCTATTTTGTACCTACCATTTATGCTTCTTATTCCTTGTAACTTTTCCCCCATTCTCCCCACCCTCCTCCCCGCTGGCAACCCTCCATCTGGTCTCTATTTCTGTGGTAATTATTTTTAAGTATCTTTAATGAACATGAAATATTTTCTTGAATAGAGTTAATAAACATTTACAATGTTTTTTTGAATATGTTTAATTAATATAGGTTCCCTGAATTGTCCACCTAATTGCCATTTCTCTTCCTGCATTTAAGATTCCCTTAACTTTCTATAGATTTTTTTTGTTTTGTTTTCCCATTGCAACTCATCATCTTCTAACATACCCCAGTATTTATTATGTCTATTGTCCCATGAATGTTTTATTTACTGGTATTTCCCAAGTTCCTAAAGTAGGGCCTGGCTTATAAATGGTACATAATAATATTGTTGAATAAATGGGTATATATTTTTTCTAAATATAACTAAAATGTGTGCATTTCATGTAATACTTATTTATTTTAAAGATTTTAAAAATTTATTTTTAGAGAGAGAGGAAGGGAGGGAGAAAGAGAGGGAGAGAAACATCAATGTGTGGTTGCCTCTCAGGTGCTCCCTACTGGGGACTTGGCCTGCAACCCAAGCATGTGCCCTGACTGGGAATTGAGCCAACCACCCTTTGGTTCACAGGCCTGCACTCAATCCACTGAGCCACACCAGCCAGGGCTACTTACTTATTTTACATATAACATATAAATGGAATATATTTAATGTCTAGGACATTTTTGCCTTTTGACAGCATTTTAATATTTGTAGATTGTTTTACAATTTTCATCAAATGACCAATTCACTGAATTCACCAAATGACAATATACTGATTTAGAAGGACTTTTAACCATGTGCCAGAACTGGTCAGGGTCCCTGTGGCAGACTTGTCATAGGGTTACCTCTTGTGATAGCAGTGGCGGAGCCTGTGTCCGTGTTTGGATGGAACTGGGGCAAAGGGTGTAGAGATGTCTGGAGAAGCCACCACGTAGTTGTTGCAAGGAACTTGCAGTGTGGAAAAACACCAGTGGTTTAGAGAGGTGTCACCTGTTAGATGCAACAGGTGAACATGGAGACAGATCTATGGAACATGTGTATCCTCCTTGGGGCTTGGGGCAGCCTAGTTAAATGATCATATCCCAGAATCTGCAGAATGGGCATTCAGAGTCATTGTAATGGAAAGATAACAACAATAATGGCTTTACTTTTGTGTCACAGGCTAGTGAAGCCTGAGGACATATCAGTGACGCCTTCATCCCCACCCCAGGCTTCCCTCTCAACCCTGAGTTTCCAAAGAGTAGGAGGCAGCCCAGGGCAGTGAGTGATTTTCTTTTCTTTTATAGAACTCACCCTTTCCTAATCTTATCTTTTTTTTTGCTTTGTCAATATTTTTTTTTATTCTTTCAACAAATATTTGTTAAGTGTCCACCAAATGCCCAGCACAGTTCTAGGTCCTTGGGAAGATAGCAGTGAATAAAACCAAGTTCCTGCCCTCATAAAGTTGACATTCTTGGGTAGCAGATAACAAATAAAGAAGTAAAAGTTTAATATGCCAGCTGTGATAGCTGTAGGCGAAAATGAAGTGATAGCATGGTGGGGTGGGGGTGGGGGCTTGAAAAGGAAAACCAGGGGCTGGCTAGGGAAAGTCTGTTAACTGTCATTGAGATCTGACGAAGGGAGGGAGGGAGCCACACATCCTTGGGGGTAGGGGGGCATGTTCCAGGCAACCTTAATCTTATCTTAATTGTATCTTCCAGACTTCCTTCCTGGGTTTCCAGGAGAAAATGTATGTGAACACCAGACACCTTGGTTGGTCCAGCCTTCCACAGGGCGGCCCAAGGGGAAGGGAACTGGAGGAACACTGGGAAGGGTTAGCTGTGCTCTCCTGGGAGAATGAAACTTCTGCTTCTGAGGCTGGTTCCTGACAAGGATTCCCGACAAGAATCTGGGGATGTGCTGGTTCTTTCTCCTCTGGGGAGCATTTGAAGTGCTGAGAACCCTGAAAGTGGTGTTTGGCTCTCAAGGTCTGACATTGGGTGAATTCTACAGAGCAGCTCTACCGACAGTGGGAGTGACCTGTGAGCAGATGGTGGGGCCTGTCCTTCTGTGAGTGGTGGCTGAGTTGTGGCAAATGGGTGGCCAAGAGCCAAGGACAAAGATAGGACTTGGAATAAAATCTTTCAGGTACAAACCATGTTAAAGAGGTGATGGGACATTTAAGGAACACAGTAAAACAACTTTATTTTGTCCCTGAAATGTAACATATAGTGTTCAATGACCATATGCATTACCTAACAAAGCATTGTCTCTTCTTTCTGAAACACTCTTCATACCTGTGACTCATTGCAGAGTTTTCACTGTAACAGGTAATGGGGAGGTTTTTCAATGACAGGATGTCAGAGGTTCCTTTATTGCAACATTTTCCTTAATCTTTTCATTCTTGTAGGTAAGTCATGAGAATCACTCCAGAGGGTGTTATAATGCCATTTACAGTTGAAAAACTGAGGATAAGTGAGGTTAATTAACTTCATTCATTCAGTAAGTCAACTAACAAAAACTTAACAGTCTCTTACTCCCAGCCAGGCATGTGCTTGGCTCTGGGTGTGTATCTGTGAGCCGATGCACAAAATCAGCCTTTAAGAGTATATAATCCAGAATGCTTTATAGTCAGGGAGGTAGTTTACAGTCAGCGGTGTCCATCAGAATCCCCTGGGAGCGTTTTTTTTTTAAATATTTTATTTATTTTATTTTTAGACAGAAGGGAACGGAGGGAGAAAGAGAGGGAGAGAAACCATCAATGTGTGGTTGCCTCTCACATGGCCCTCACTGGGGACCTGGCCTGCAACCCAGGCTTGTGCCCTGACTGGGCATCAAACTGGTGACACTTTTGTTCCCAGCCCGTGCTCAATCCACTGAGCTACACCAGCCAGGGCCCCTGGGAGCTTTTAAAGATCCAGTGTTTTAGGTCACAGTTAAGATCTTCTGAATCAGATACGCAGAGGGAAACAATATTAAAAAAAATTTCTTAGCTAATTCTGAGGCTCCCCTGGTGAGTAACTTCAGGTCCAGTGGGTGAGACGAGCCAGTCGTTATACTGAGTGTGTGATAGATGATAAACGCTACCCTGGGAATGAATGAGGGTCCTCCAGGTGCCCAAGCAGGGAGTTGACTCTGTGTTGAGGAGTCAGGGAGGGCTTTCTGGAGGGAGGGGCCATCCCAGGGTGAGGATCCAAAATTGGTTGAGGGTAGGGTGATGATGGAGTTGGGGAAGGGACTCTGTTGGGAATAGGAGCAACCTGCATAGATTTGGAAATCTAGTGGGGCCTGATGATTAGGAAGACAGTGAGTGGTTTAGGGTGACTTGGATTTAGTGGCCTGAGATGAGTGGTAGTGAACTGAGACTGAAGAGGCAACTTGTCTTGATGTGACAGCCCAGTTAGTGATGTGGCCAGGAGGATGTCCAGAATGGACTCCAAGGCTCATGTCATAATTTATCTTTTGCTGTACCAGACAATCTGTTTAAAGAAAGTAAACATACAGAGATGAAGTTATAAGTAAGATGAGATCTGTGATGGCATACTTGCACTTGACCATGTAATCCCAGAGAGAAAATGTATGAAGGGAACACCAGACCCCTGGACCCAAATGCCAACTCCATTACTCACTAAGCTTCACTTTGCTCATCTGTGCTCATCCTAGTGTCACTGTGAAGATGAAATAAGTCAGGCCACGTAAAGCTCTTGGAGCAGTGCCTGCTCCTTAGAAAACCTCAATGCATATTAGCTATTATTACTATTACTATTTTTCCTTGTGACAACCAACAGGAGTTTTTGGAAACAAGCTACTTCAACAATACATACTTCATTAACTCATCGTGGAAACCTATGGAATAGAATGAAAGAAATGAGAGAGAAGCCCATTCAAATCCACTTTCCTCCGGGGAGCGTTCCGTAAACTCCCTCCATACCCCAGTAGTATTAATAAGCCCTCCTTGGACCTACAAGGAATCTGTTGGTTCTATGTCAGATTTAGGGACATATTCTCATAACCATTCACTTCTCTGCCAGGCTGGGGCTGTCTAAGAACTTTTAAAGGGCTTGAGACAAGTCTTATTAATTTTATATTATCCCCAGCATCTACCTCAAGTTTTATCATATTTATTTAGTGAATACATGAATAAGCAGACATTTAAACTCTTATCTCCAATTAAGATCATATTATAGCAGAGAGAAGAGAAAAATTAACTAAGCCTTTTCACATCTCATCCAGTCTTATCTGTTCTCTTTGAATGTGTAGCTAACTTTTCCTTACAAAGTCTTACATTCCTCTAGTTTTAAAGAAGTGCTCTCCCAGAGGCTGACTTGGAAGGCCCAGGCTGATTCCCCAACCTGTAATAAAGTGTATGTATAAAGATAGCAGTGTTGTTATACAATTTAATTAGTACATCATTCAAACATTTGGACCAATGCCTGGCTCTTTTTTTTGTGTGTTCATTTAGCTTTTAGTCTAACTCCCACATGAAATAAACAAAAAGGCTAATTGCTTTTGGGTTTTAGCACTGGGTGAAATACCTGGATTCATTATATGAATCATATTTTATAGGTGGATTAAGGGTTCTATTGGTAAATGAAAAATTCCAAGATGACAGCTGTAATATTTAAAGCAAAGCAATTGAAAGGTTTGGGCTCCCAAAGGCAGCATATGACTCCATCTGACATGTTCCTAGTTTTCATAGCAGCATAAATGTTTGCACACTGATGAGAATGTTGTCTCAGTATGGTTAGAGTTTATATCTCATTACTCAATAACAGTGATGTGCTGGTAAATGCTTAAAAACCAGCTCTCCAGTAAAAAAGGAAAAAGTCCTGGTTTGTGGTGTTCACCAGTTTCCATGGTGTAAGTAGTCCCACAATGGCTAATTTTAAGCTACTGATGAGGAGATGGGGGAGCTGTACACAACTGGCTCCCATCAGCCCATATGAGTTGATTCCTTGACCATGGTCCAAGGTGGAGGTTGGTGGGGCTCAGAGCCTAGAGTGGGTTTTTCAGTCATTTCTGCAAGGCAACTGTTGTGTGGGGAAGAGTATCTCCCTTATCCTGAGCACATCTGTGGCCAGAAAAAGGGGATGTCCCTCTCCAACTCCCTTGGGAGTGAGGGAGGCATATGAATGAAAATTTCTTCCATCTTCCTTTTTCAAGTGTGCTTGAGGCAGTTTGGTGTAGGACACATGTACGGACTTTGTTTTCAGACAGACTGTTAGCTGCCACCGATTTCCTACATCCATGTGATGAAGGACTGTCTGGGACAGTGAAAGAGTGTAACTGATTTTGAAAGCATTTGGCACAGTGCATGGCACTCAGTAAGTGGCAGTTATTATATGGGGATGGGGTATTGCCAACAATAGAAGAGAAGATGGGACTCACCTCGGTCCAATGCTCATGCACCTTTTGTGTGCCAAGTGTTTTGCGTGGTGCTGGATTATAGAGAAACTTCAGGTCTGGGCCTTGCTGTTGGGGGCTGGCTGCCTGCAGGAGATCTCTGTGGACTGTGGTTTGGATTAGTCACAGAATATGCCTCTTTCTCTCTCATTTCCCATGACGGTGGCTGTGTAATTATGACACTCCAATCAGAGTTTGGCTCCAGCTGCCTGGCAGCAGATGTGCAGGCCCCCCGGGGCAAACAAGAGTATCTCTGGTGGTCCTCCAGGAGGCTAGAAAGTTTATCTCTCAACTTCCCTAACAAATGATCACAGCATATGAATGAAGAGAGAAGTTGGGGCCCCACCTAAAGCTTCAAAGAGAATTTGTGAACATGACAGTAACTAGTATGGTTTATCCCTTATCCTGTGCCAGGGATTTGTTGAGCATTTTATAGCCATTATTCATTTAGTCCTCACTAAACTTCTGTGAAGTTAAACTTCTTGCTCAGTATCACACTGTAGAGTCAGTGCTAGGATGCAAATTCAGATGTTGACCTGCAAACCCAAGCTGTGTACCCCTCTATTATATCATCTCTGTCTCTAAACCTGGAAAATGGGCATTATGACTTATATTCCTTATGAACACTGTACAGAAACAAACCATGCATGTCCTTAAATCCTTGATTCAGCTCGCCTTCCCATTGTTCCCAGAGGGCTCCTCCCGGGCCCTCTCAGGGAGGGAATTCACTAAGCTCCACCTCATCTGACCATGTACTGCCAAGTCTATTAAGTTCCATAACTTCATCTCACTTCCCACATATTACATGGATGGATTATACCTTATACTAATTTTCCAAGGGGTCCATGAATTTGGAGTCCAAAACCCTCACTAAAAAAACTAGTACTGCCTGAGATGGAAGTGGCTCAAGATTCAAGTGGATGATATTCTTCCAAAAATCCAATTGAATTAATGAGCATTTATAAAAATCACTGTGACTGAGAAATATCTAAAGCTTCCATGGGTAAGATAAACCAGTGTGCATTTTGCATGTGGGGGAGGGTCATAAATCACTGGAAGCCAGAGGGAAGACTATGGTAGATAGCTTCTAAAATGTTCCCCAGTGACCTCATATTTTGGTATTTTTGGCTTTTATAATCTCTCCTTGAGTGTGCATTGGACATACTGACACACTTCCAACTGATATGATCCAGTAGAAGTGATGGGATTTCACAAAAAGACTGACTTCCAGCTGGCTGGTGCTCTCTTGCGCTCTCTCTCTCTTAGAGTCCTCGCTTGGGGACAGCAAGTAGTTTCACGGAGAGGCCTATGTTGTGAGGAACTAATGTACCCAGTCATCAGGCAGGAAGGACCCTGAGGCCTGTCAACAGCTGCAGACGCAAGCTTCAAAGCAGATTACCCCCAAAATGAACATTGAACTCATTGTAACCCCGGCCAACACCTGATTGCAGGTGGAATGTCCACATGTAGTGCAGCCTAAGGTTTCAACTCTCCAGGTTTCAGCAGGCTGGAGGGCAGGCCTGGTTTAGGTTCCCACAAGACTGAGTGAGAAGAGGCAGAGAAAAGGAAGGGTACATCTGATCAGAACTGGGTTGCAGGAAGAGCTTCTGTGGCTTGCAGGAGGAACAGAATCCCACCTTTCTTTCATTTTAGGACAATTGACTGTTGCTGTCTTATACACACAAGTGCCTAAGGGAACCTTTTCCATGTGGTTATGATCAGAGCATTGAGTACTGTCTGTAGGGACTGGGTTGACTGGCCACCAAAAAACTTCCTCCTCACTCAAAGTGGGCTTAGATGGCATAGGTATGTGATACTTGCTGGATAAAAACCACAAAATTTCCTTCCCTGAAAACTGCAAGCTTTTACTTATAAGTTAAGGAAACTTTCTATAATTAGTAACTATTTAAAACCATGGACTGAAAAAAATTGAATTTCCTTTCAAAGTTTCCTGAACAATACTAAGTGATTGAGGCTGGGAATGACTTATAACTGGTAACTCCTTAGAGCTAAGTTTTTAATGGGTACTGGAACTCAGGAGGCACTACAATTAAACTTCTTTAAATACATTCTAGAATCCAGGCTCGTCACAGAGTCTGCATGGCTGTATGACTAATTAAATTAACAAAGTTTCACTGTGTAAAATTCAATTTTGCAATAACCATTCCTTCCAAATTATTGTTATTGCTCTTTGTCAAACCTTATATTAAAAGTTATTCCCAAATATTTCACACCCACTGGCTGATGGGCTAGCTGGCATTTGCTCTGTTTTGTTGGAGAGAGTGGGTGTGAGAGTGGTGTGTGTGTGGGCAGGAGGTGGCTGGGGTAGGAAGAAGTTGTCAATGAGATGGCTGAAAAATTTAGACTTGGGAAAAAGAGAAATGATACTAAAACCTTTGTACAGTAAGAGAGATTCTCAGCTGAACTCCTGTAACCCTTTCCTGGCCATTGAAATATTTCCTGTTTCCGTTGCAAAAAGATTTTGTGAATCCTTTGTTTATACAGTCTGAAAGTTGCCTTTTCTGATTCTGCAGTGAGTTGCAATGGCTATAACCAGGGGAGTTTTGGTGGATGTGTTGTTAGTCCTGGTTTTCAGAGAAGCAGATGCCAAGATGGGAGTAAAATGTGCAAGGATTCTGTTAGAGAGATCCTCTGTATGACAGGGACTTGGGAAAGTCTTGGGAAAGCCATGAGACCATAATGCAAATTCACCCTGAGTGCAGGAGGAAGGAATGGAAAGTTTGTGCAGGTGACCCAGGCTGCCACGCAGTGTAAGTTCAACAAGGCTGGCATGGAGGCCTGGAGCTCAGGTCGGCTGTCAGAGGATCCAGGGTATGGGTCTGCCTTAGTATCTCTGTTATACTCAGGCATTGGTTGGAGGCAGCCAGTGGGGCCCCAGTCTTGTCATTGAAGGTCTGCAAGATGCCTCCACAATGGATTTGAGGGGGCCATATCACCTGGTACTGAGACAGTGCATCCTACCCCAGTACCTGTTATATGCAGGTCACTTCCCCATAATTCTTAATTGGTGCTCTTGGTACCCAGCCCATGACCAGAGGAATGTGCTTAATCTGTGGAGAGCAGGCTAGGTATGCTAGGGAGTTAACATGCCTGGAAATAGTCTTTAACCAATGATGAATGGGAGTTGGTAATAAATACCTTAGTTCCTTGCCCATTGGACAAGGCATCTTTGAAGTGTGTTACAACTGCTTCTACAGATGACCCTGCAGAATTCAGCCCCATTGTCCCCTCTTGTACTCTTGTACCCTTCACACGACAACTGTATTGGCTTCTTTCCTCTCCCCATCTCACTTCTCCACGTCCTTACCCATCTGCTTTCTGGGATCCTTCCCAAAGAAACTACCAACATTCAATCCTCCCCCCGCCCCCCACACTTTTTTTTTTTGAGTACCAGCCTCTGGGCATGCAACCTAAGATAATATTTAATGCTGTCCATGGTCCTGAATCTCAGTAGTAATAACTTTGAGAGCTTACTCTATACCAAGCACTATGCAATTTACTAAACTGTTGCCCTGTTTCCTAACTGTTTTTACTGCTGCCTTATCTCAGAAAGCAGAAGTACTTAGTTCACCACTGCTGCTTTACGATGAGGGTTGCCTGGAGAGTCTACCCCTGACTCCAGCCGCAGGACAGACCCTGATCTTTCTTATGGGAAATGCACAGTCCTTGAACCTAAGGCAATGCCTGCAAGGATACAGAGCAAAGGACAAAGCTTTGACTTAGAATTGAAAGATGAATCTGTGTCCCTGCCCCTGATATTGACCAGTCATTAAAACTCTACGAGAATTGGTTTCCTCATCTAGAAGGTGAAGGAGCTGCAAGGGCAGCTTTTCTCAAAATGTGTTCTGTAGATACAATGGCTTCTCCAGACATTTTCTGAAATGAAGTCTCTTGCTTAAATAAACGTAGGAAATGCTTTTAATCAAAGTCTACTCTTGTAGATTCATAATACACACATACATGCTAAATACTAGAAGTTTTGTACTAAATAAATCTTTTTAATGTTGTTTTTTAAAGTACATTTTATTGATTATGCTATTACAATTGTCCCAATTTTTCCTCCCTTTGCCTCACTCCACCTGGTACCCTTCAGCAATCTCCTCCCTAGTTCATGTCCATGGAAGTTCTTTGGCTTCTCCTTTTCCCATGCTATTCTTAACTTTCCCCTGTCTATTTTGTTCCTACCATTTATGCTTCTTAATCCCTGCACCATTTCCACACTCTCCTCCTTCTCCCTCCCCACTGATAACCCTCCAAATGACCTCCATATCTATGATTCTATTCCTGTTCTGGTTGTTTGTTTAGTTGTTTTTGTTTTTTAGATTCAGTTGTTGATAATTGCAAATTTGTTGCCTTTTTAATGTTCATGGTTTTGATCTTCTACTTTTTCTTAAATAAGTTCCTTTAACATTTCATGTAATAATGGCTTGCTGTGATGGACTCCTTTAGCTTAACCTTATCTGGGAAGCACTTTATCTGCCCTTCCATTTTAAATAATAACTTTTCTAGGTAGAATAATCTAGGTTGTAGGTCCTTGCTTTTCATCACTTTGAATACTTCTTGCCTGTAAAGTTTCTTTTGAAAAATCCACTGAGACTTATGGAAACTCCTTTGTAGGTAACTCTTTGCTTTTCTCTTTTTGCTTTTATCTCTTACTTTTGGTATTTTAATCATGATGTATCTTGGTATGTTTCTCTTTGGGTCCAACTTGTTTGGGACTCTCTGTGTTTCCTGGACTTGTATGTCTATTCCCTTCACCATATTAGGGAAGTTTTGTTTCATTAATTTTTCAAATAAGTTTTTAATTTCTTCCTCCTCTTCTTCTGACATCCCTATGATTCAGATGTTGGCATGTTTGGAGATGTCCCAGAGGTTCTTCAGTCTATTCTTTTTTTTTTTTTTTTGAATTTTGTTTCTTCTTTTTGTTCTGGTTGAATATTTACCTCTTTTTTATATTCCAAATTGTTGGTTTAAATCCCAGCTTCCTTCCCTTCTCTGTTGGTTTTCTGTGGATTATTCTTCATTTCACTTAGTGTGACCTTCATTTCTTCCTTTATTTTTTTGTCATACTCAAGGAATTCTCTGAGCATCCTGATAACCAGTGTTATGAACTCTGCATCTGATAGGCTAGCTGTCTCCATTTTGCTTAGTTCTTTTTCTGGGATTTTGTTCTATTTTTTTACTTGGGCCATTTTTCTTTGTCTCCTCAATTTGTCAGCTTCCCCTGTGTTTGTTTCTGTGTATTTGGTAGAGTTGCTTTTAGTCCCTTAATAGTGCAGCGTATGTAGAAAAAGCACCATAAATTGTGTGAGGCATAGCCTTAGGTAATTGCTAAGGTGGGGTAATCCATTCCACTCCTTTGTGGCTGTGTGGGGAGGGTTTCAAAAGAGGATGATTCTGCCACCTGTCTTCTGGCAGTTTGCCCAGTGCTCACCCTGTTTCCAGTCACTTCATCCCCTTTCTGTGTGTGACTGGTGCCCCTCCAGCTATTGCCCTGGTGGTGAATCCCAGAGTGGATGGGTTTGCACACATTCTAAGAACATACTGGCCCTTTAAGTGGTGAAAATCTGGCAGTTTCTTCTGCTGCCTCAACCCTCACTGGCTTTTTACAGCCAGAGGTAATGGGGATCATTCTTCTTAGTGCTGGAACCCTGGGCTGTGAGATCTGGCCTGGGGCTGGGATTGCTTGCTCCCAAGGTATCCCTCCCATCTGTTCTGCTGCTGTTGCTGCCACCTTTCTGCCACACTGCCTCTCTGCCCATCTCTGTGACTCCACCCTTCCTACCCATCTGGATGAGTGTGTCTTCTTTAAATCCTTGGTTGTTGGACTTTCATACAGCTCGATTTTCTAATGGTTCTGGGTGTTATTAGTTTTAATATCTGGTTGTAGTCTTTCTATGGTTGCATGAGGAGGTGAAGTGTGTCTACTTATGCCTCCATCTTGACCAGAAGTTACCTTTTTAATGTTGTTTAACCCAGTGTTTCCCATATTCTTTTTGACTACAGAATTTCTTTTAGGCACAGCACCTATTCATATTCTGCTGATAGTCTTATGGAAACAATAATTCTTACTGTTTCAAAGAATGGGAATTCCTAGACTGATAGCCAGAGGAGTTTCCAGGGCTGGTGTTTGAGTGACTGGAATACTGTAAATAGTGGGTATGAGAGGAGTATGTGGTAGTAGTGTGGGTAGAGTGAGACTTTGTGGAAAAACAGTTACTAGAAGAGACTGAAAATAAACATTTCAAGGATCAGTATGTCAGACAAGCTGGCCCTATGGCACTTATGGGACCTTCCCCCCGCTCCCCCGAATGATTGGGGACAAGAAGGTCTTTGTCAGTCACCAGAATGTGAGGCTGGAGATACTATAGCGGCTATCTGGAGAGATCAGCCAAAGGGATAAATCAACACAGAGGGAAAAGAAGCAGAGGGAGGGCCTGAGTCCTGTACATGGGCCAATAAACACACTTAAGGCAACTAAAAATTGTTTTCAACTGAAAACTTAGAGACCTTCAAAAAAGGAAGGGTGAGTATTAGAATTTTTGCTTTTTGACAAACATTGGTATGTGGATTAATGAGGTAATTTCATAAGGCAAATACTCAGATTTTTTTCAAGTACTGGGGAGTTGTTATTCTGGTCAGGGCTTAGTGAGAATCTCAAAATTAAATAAGAGGCAGAAAGAGCAACCTTTGACTTCTGGTCAAGATGGCAGCATAGGTAAACACGGCTCACCTCCACACACAACCACAACAAAATTACAATTAAATTGTAGAACAACTATCACTCAGAACTGTAAGAACTTGAGTTGAATGGAAGTCTGACAACTCTGGAATTAAGGAAATCTCATCCATCCAGACTGGTAAGAGGGGTGGAAACATGGAATGGGCTAGTCCCACATCCACATTTGGTTGATAAAAATTTAGGAGAGATAACTCAGGAATGAAGAGTCCTGGCCCCACACCAGACCCCCTGGTTCAGGGTTCCAGTGCCAGGAAGATAAATCCCCATAACTTCTGGCTACAAAAATGAGTCGGGGTTGAGTCGGTGGAAGAAACTTCTGGAGCCCCAAGCAATTCCTCTTAAAGAACCCACACATGGTCTTACTCATACTCACTCCCTCTAAGCTCTCCTCTGAAAATCTATGGTGGCATACAGGGAGGGACTGAAGTGTCTGACATCAAGGTGAGAGCCAGGGACAGCTTTCTCCCAAACAGAATGGTAGGCTGAAGCCACTGCCCCATTTTTGAACTCTTGTCCCACAGAGCCACAAAGCCAGCAGGCTAGTGCCATATCTGAGACTCTATCAACCTGACTAACACAGTTTATCCTGCCCTGTAGATTCCCTGAAGCTGTGTCCACCCAATTTATAGCTGTTAACAGTGGCTTTTTCCTGTTAATGACTGGTATCTCATGCTTCACAACTTCCTAAATCATCTCAAATAAGCAACAGCCAGCTTCAGTGAATTCCCAGCCCCCCATACCTCTTGCTAACTGGCCTCAGGAATGGCACCACCAGCAGCTGGCCTAGATTCACAGCTTGGCTTTGCCTGGGAATCTCTGAGCCCAGTACAAGCAGTAGCCATCTTAGATTGCTTTATAGCTCAGACAGGGTGGCCCTGGGCTAAACACAGGTAGGGGCTGACCTTGGACTGCAATACCCAGGATACTCCAGGGCCTGCACACATAATGGAGCTACAGACCATGTTGGAGAACAACCACCCTGCCCCTGCACAGCTGATCCTCCATGGAGGGTGGAGGTTGGTGGTCAGTGGTCACAGCCAATCCTTGTAGCTGACTGGCCTGGGTAAATCCCTTCCATTGATCTGCCAATAGCAATCACAACTCAACTACAAGAGGAGGTTATACCTAGCCCGCATGATGGGCACACCTCAAGTACCCAGCTTGGGAGAGAGGGGAGGCTGTGCCACTGGATCTACAAGACACCTACAGCATTAGGCCATGCTGCCAAGACAGGGAGTTATAGCAGCTCTACCCAATACTTAGGAAAAAACACAGAGAGACTACCAAAATTTGGAGACAAAGGAACATGGCCCAAATGAAAGAAGAGATCAAAACTCCAGAAAAAGAACTAAATAAAATGGAGATAAGCAATCTATGAGATGCAGAGTTCAAAACACTGGTTATAAGGATGCTAAAGGAACTTAGTGAGGACCTCAGCAGCACAAAAAAGATCCAGTCAGAAACAAAGGATTCACTAATTGAAATAAAGAACAACTTACAGGGAAACAACAATAGAGTGAATGAAGCTGAGAATCAAATAAGTGATTTGGAGCACAAAGAAGCAAAAAACAACCAATCAGAACAACAAGAAGAAGAAAGAATCCAAATAAACGAGGATAGTGTAAGCAGCCTGAGGGACAACATCATGTGGTCCAACATTTGCATCATGAGGGTGCCAGAAAAAGAAGAGAAAGAGCAAGAAGTTGGAAATCTTTTGAAAAAAAAAAAAAAGAAAGAATACTTCCTTTATTTAGTGAAGGAAATAGAAATGCAAGTCCAGGAAGCACAGAGAGTCCCCAAAACGATGAATGCAAAGAGGCCCACTCCAAGACACATAATGATTAAAATGTCAAAAGTTAAAGGTAAAAGAGAGAATCTTTAACGCAGCAAGGGAAAAACAGTTATTTGCCTACAAGAGAGTTCCCATAAGACTGTCAGCTGATTTCTCAAAAGAAATTTTGCAGGCTAGAAGGGATTGGCCAGAAATATTCAAAGCCACGAAAAGCAGAGACTTAGAGCCAAGATTGTTCTACTCAGCAAAGCTATCATTTAGAATCAAAGTGCAGATAAAAATCTTCCCAGGCAAGAAAATTCTAAAGGAGTTAATTGTCACCAAACTATTATTATATGAAGTATTAAAGGGACTTATTTAAGAAGAAGAAGAATATCACAACTGTGAACAATAAAATGGTAATAAATATCTATCAGCAATGAAATCTAAAAAACAAACTAAGCAAATAAGAAGGACAGAGATATAATCATGGATACAGAGAGCATTTGATGGTTGCCAGATGGGAGGGAGGTGGGAGGATGGGTGAAGGGGTGAGAGGATTAAGACACACAAATAGGTAGTTACAGAATAGCCATGGGGATGTAAAGTACGCATGACTCATGGACATGAAGAATGGGGTGGGGATTGCCTGAGGGAGTGGGGGATGCTTGGTGGAAGTGGGAGAAGGGGGAAAATTAGGACAGCTTTAATAGTATAATCAATAAAATATAATTTAAAAAGAGACAGAGAGATAAAGAGCTGTAGGAAAGCTTTCCATTGTGGGATATGAAGTCCTAAAAATTAGCACCTTACTCTTTTTAGAGCATCTCACTTAGTTCAGACTGCTATAACAAAGTGGTATGGGCTGGGTGACTTACAAACAACTGAAATTTATTTTTCACAGTTCTGGAGGCTGAAAGTCCAAGATCAAGATGCTAGCATAGTCAATTTCTGGTCAGGGCCCTCTTCCAGGATGTAGCATACCAACTTCTCATATCCCCATGTGGTAGAAAGACACGGAGTTAGTACTCTGGGCTTTTCTTATAAGGGCACTAATCCCATTCATGAGAGTCCCAATCTTATGACATAATCATTTCCCAAAGGCCTCACCTCCAAATACTATCAAATTTTGGATGAACCCAAACATTTGGTTCACAATTCTTTTTGGCAGTTTAAGCAAGATAGTTCTAGCTGGTTTATAAAACTCTAGCTGTGTTAAAAAGTCAAGAAAAAATTAAGGCATGATATCCTCCTCCAAAATTATTTTTTCTCTTTGTTCCTCATTAAGCCTCTCTCTCCCCTTCTTCATCCACTCTTCTGCCCTTGTTTATGTTGATGTTGTTTATTATGTGACTTGCACCTTCACCCTTTATCATAAGTTGAATTCATTAAAGCTTTGAAAGGCATCCCTATCAGTGGGGAGACCCTGACTATTTTGTTGGTTTTAAACCAGTGGTATTCTACATTTTACAGCTATGGATTTAGGAGTTCACTGTGGATTTTACTACTTCTCATACAATTATTTCCCATTCTATTGAAAGAGAACTTGACACTTTTCCCTGGATTGTTTTATACTCCTTAGGGGGACATTAGCACATAAGAAAGCTCAGCCTTGATTGCAACAGGTTGTATGTATATGTATGTGCAGGCAGACAGAAACCCATGTTTCTGTGACTACTTAATTTTTTCTCAGTGTAAACAAAAGTGATGGAACTTTTTCAGCCACAAGATTTATCTCTTGATTAGAGTCTGGGAGGACCCATCACCCCACTTTAAACAAGCTGTTCCATGATCATTATTAGGTGATTGTAATGCAACTGGCTACTTTAAAAAGATAATATGTTAGAATCCAGGCTTTCCCAGGTTGACTCCTGCATTTCTCCTTAGTCCATGAGGCTTCTGTGCAGTGCGTGTGTGGGAGGAGCTAGAGGCCAGACAGTCTTCAGGGCTACTTTCCTAGACTTGACAGCACAGGGATGCAGGGTGCTGTTTGTCAGCCCGCTGTAGCCTTCATGGCCCTTGGAGTCCAGCAACTTGGATTATGGATTAGAATTTTCCATGATTTACCACTTAATCCCAAAATGGAAAGACTCCTCAATTGTCTTTCTTCATCTCTTATAAGGTCAAAATGGAATGAACATTACCCAGGTCACCTTGGCTCAGATATTCAGCTTCCCATCTTTTTCTGGATAAGAGCTTAACCCCTTAGCAAGACATTCAAGGCCCTCTTGGATCTGGCCCTTGTAGTGTCTCCCACCTTACCCTATTCCCTGTATCCTGTATCTCAGCCATGCCAGACTCCATGCAGGGCCATGGACGATTGCTGCTTCAGGCTCTCATCCCCAGACATCTGGGGACTTCTTTGTCATATTTCAAAATGCCCAGTGTGAAACCCTTGGCTCCACCTCGGGTCATTGGCTGGCCCTTCCTCCATATGAACAGATTGCCACAGCAACTGTGAGTTTTAAATTAATTAATTAATTCAAACATAGGCATCTCTTTCTCTAAACTGTCAGTTCCTGCAGAGGGCTCTGTCTCCTTTACCTCTCATCTCTGATACCTAGCACAACATCTAACCTATATAGGAGCTCAGAAAATATTTTTGTATGAATGCACAGAGTGGAGAAATAGCACTACTGATTGTTAGAAAGAAATCACTGTGACAGTGTTCTATGTCATGATGGGGGTTTTCCTTTTTTAAGCATGTACACAAGTCAAACTTCACGGAATGGTACACTTAAAATTCAGGCAATTCATTTCATAAAATTTTCACCTAGAAAAAAACTATTATAAATAAACCCTAAACTCTAGTTAATGTTAAGTGTGCTGAAGTGTTTAGGAGTGTAGTATATTGATGTCTGCAACTGATTTTGAAATGCACCAAAAAATCAGATGGATTGATGAATAGATAGGAGGGTAGGTGAATGAATAACAAATATTGCAAAGTGTTTATTGTAGAGTTTAGATAGTGGGTATATGGGATGTACACTTCACAATTCTTTCAGATTTTCTCTATGTTTGAAAAATGTCCATTATAAAATGCTGAAAATAAAGAAATCACCAGAGGATGTACTTATTGCTTATAGAGTCAAGATACCCAGGGTGTAGTGCTGGAGCAACATTGTATCTGAAGACAGCTTACAGGTTAATCAACTACTTGGCCCATCACAATTCTTTTAGAATCTTCTATGCATGCCTATTCCTTAGCACTGGAAACTCCCAGCAGCCTCAGTCTCCTATTTCCAAAGCTTGTTCTCTATCGTTTACGGTGTCTTGTCCCTCCAACTTTATCCCTCATGCCTGCTTCTATGTAAGGAGCAGGTTCATGGGAAGGGCTTATGGATATGCCCTGTTTTCCTGCTGAGGCAGCTTCTCAGTTCTTTTCTTTTTTCTTGAAACTCTATTCACATGGCTAGAGAATCAAGGAGGGGGAAGAAGCTAAGTAAAAAACAGTCAAAGCTCTGGACTGGAGTTACAAAACGAAAAGTTGGGAGATACCCATGTAAAAATATTTACTAGAGGAAATTCATTATTGGCAAAAAATACCATTATAAAAAATAAAAAGTTCTGACACTTCCCTCCCTCAATGTGAAATACATGCATTTGGCTATTCCTGGGCGGCAATATTTTGGGGAAAAAATTAGGCGGCAAGAGAATGTATGCTTTCCATTCCTATAAACCTCAAGTAAGCACTCTTTCAGCCTTCAGTCAGTATTTAATCAGCATACCATAACTTTTATGGGACTGAAATGAAATGCTCTGAGACACTAAATTTCTCGTGTTGCTGCAGACTTTGGTCATCTGAGTTTGATTTACATATGATGGCCTCATCCACTGTGATGATGAGGATAACGATGATTGTTGGTGTTGATCATCTGAGAAAACATGCAGAGACATGTATACCACTGTAGCCATCATCTGCTTTAGCATATTGGACAGGGAGTAGGTAGCAAAGATGAGTCACGACTTCTATCTATCTAGAACAAACATAATTAACATGAATTTCAATGTAACATCACAGTATCAGGAAGCTTTTATTTGAAAGTAACACATGAGCTTAAGTAATAAAGGACATTTATTAATTAATGTAACTAAAAAGCCTAGGTTTAGATAATGTCTAATCTAGAGGTTCATTATGTCGTCAGGGCCCTGGTTTTGCTTCTTTGCAATTCTCTATATGTTGGTTTTAACATCAAGCTGGTTTGCTTTATGGTAGTGAATGGTTGGAGGAATTTTAGGCTTCTATATCCAGAAGAGGAGAGAGAGCCCTTGACCCAGCAATTCCAACAAAAAAATCCTGAAATTTATTTTGACTGGGCTCTCTGAGGTCACATGACCTACTAGGTAATGAATCACTATGACCAGGTAGATGGAATATGCCAATTTGCTCAGCCTAATTCATGTGCTTCTCCCCTGGAGCCGGAGAGTAGAGTTAGCTTCCTTGGAACCACATAGATCCCCATATGGATCCCAAGATGAAAACAGACAGAAAGGAGAAATAGGTATCAAGGAAGTTAACAGAAATGTCCACTACAAATTGTCAGTTTCCTTTTCATGACTTCATTGCAGTCAAATTTCTACAATGAAAATCAAACGATGAAGAGCAGACAGACATCATTTTTCTTGGCTATGCAAAAGAAACATCGAATATGCTGAAGATATAAAAAGACTTATTGGAAACAGAGAGCACTTTTTGATATTCCAATTTAACACACTGGTATCTTTTTTATTTCTATTTTTCTTAGCAGAATGACATGGTTATATATCTATGCTACCTTTACTGGTTCATTAGGCATAGTTTACAGATCAATGTTATGCAGAAAGACATAAGTACAGAAATGAGGAGCAGATAAGGAGGGAGAAGAGCATTTACTATGTGTCAAAATGCGAAGGGGAGAGAACTAACATTTATTGAGTACCTATTGCCACAGGCTAGCTAGGTAGTTATGAGTATTGTTGCTTTTTGTTTTAAACAGAGAAAATAATGAAAGTGGAGGATTGAAAATGGATGAGAAATAAATGTACTACAAAAGATAAAAATGTTCAGGGAAAAGATAAGGGAAGGGAAAATCTTGGACCCAGGAATAGATGGAAATAGGGTTAGACTAGGACTCAAAAGCTGTTTGGTTAATTTGTCCTCTGCCTTTAACAGTGGGTTTTCCTTTTGGAAAACTGCCCTAAAATGGCAATGTTATGAAAAGATCATTGGGTTGGAAACCAGGAGACCTGAGCCAATCTTACCTTGACCACTGCCACAGCATGTGACCTTGAACAGGCTGCTTAACCTCTTTGCCTTGAAGGACAATATTCCTTTTCTGTGATCATGAGCTCCTGAAGGGGAAAACAGTCCAGAAGGAGGATGAGAACTGAAGAAGAGAAAAGTTTATTGCCTGAAAGACCATGAACACAGAGTGAAGAAATTTGGCTAAATAGGTGACCAATGAGTTAAAAATTTATTTAAATCAATTAATATCTATCTATCTATCTATCTATCTATCTATCTATCTATCTATCCATCTATCTAGTTAGCTCTTTATGGATCATTTATATTCCATACTACATTTTGCAAGAGTAGAGGATGCAGATAGAAACCCATAAAAAAATAATTGAATGTAAATAAAGTTTGTGGATAAGGGATATATAAATTAGGAACATGATGCAGATATGGGGAATAAAAAACCCAATTTAGTTCTCATAATTGGGCTGTAATTTTGGCTCTGAGATTTCTGGCAGATAAAGAGAAAAAGAGAAAATTACCTGGTTTATAATTTTTAATATCTATGAGCATTACAAATACTAGTTCCTTAGTAGGAAAACCAAAGTGTTTGTAGAAATAAGTTCTTAAAGGAGATTCCTCATGTGAGATGTGGAGAAACGGAAGGAAAAATTGTTGAGTGGAAGGACTTTGCAGCTCAACATAATGAAAGGAAAGAACCGAAGAGCAGTGTAAAAGCTGTGTTTTTACAAAGTTCAGTTCAGGTTAGTACAGAAAGTAGGAGCACTTTAAAGAGACAGTAACGTGAAACAACAATGGGCCGATGTTGACAGGGAATAAGTCTTTCTGGAAAGAATTCCCAAGTTAGAGAAACAGTTTGGGGTTTGGAAGAGCCTGCAATGAAGTAAATTGTGAAATGAGAAGTGCTGCTTGCTGCTGATAAGTGTGACTGAGTGTCCGTCCTGTCTAAATGTCTACATGGACAAGATGTCTACATGGACGCCTTCAGCCCCACCCCTTTGTATTTACAACTCTGTTTGCCACAAGCAGTCCCAGTGCCTGGGCTTGGGTGAGTCTAAGCTTGGTCCCTTGGTCATAGCCAGACTAGACCTGGAGGATATTATAAAATGTATTTCTGGAGGGTGGGGTTGGTGGGTGGCTATCTGGTCTAGAATTGACCTTCCTGTTGGTATGTCTACTGGAGTTGGGCAAGAAAGTTGATTCCTTGAGGAGCCTGTAATTTGGGGAATAGCAGTGGTGAAAAGGGTGAGAAATTATCTTCACACGCTCCCCTGTGATTGGGCCCACACTGTCCCCATGGAGAGTGAATGAGAAGATTGTTTCCTTACAGGGTGCTGAAGGGACCCAAGTGAAGACCTCTAAGTCATTCTTTGAGCCACAGCATTGAAGGACAGCACTTCTGCACAAGCACAGTGACTACAGAGGTGGTTAGTAATCTTCGCCATGGGAAGGAAGGTCCATCTCAGCAGACATAAAAGGACTGGGAGACACAGCCTGAGATTCTACACCCATTACCAATCTTGGACAACTGAGGGGTGGACTTATTAAGGGAGCTGGCAGGATCTCTCATTGCAGCTTTAATTCGTCTCTGCACCAATGAGTTGACTCTGGGACTGGGGACATACAAGGCTTGTCCTCCCAGACTTGTCAACGGACATTTAGACAGTATAGACAGTCACACTTATCAGCAGCAAGCAGTTTAGAGGAGATATTACAACATGTATTTCTGTACTTTAAGTCATGGCAACCTGTAAAAATACTAAAATGTATGAGGAATGTCCTGGGCTATGACCAACAGATTACCAACTCCATTATCTTGCAAGAGCCTAAGAAGGAGGTACCAAGATGCAATCTAACATTGAAAAGGAAATAAAAGTTTTTTTCTTTCTACAGAAATATCTACAACTTAATGATCTGACTTTTATTCAGATACGTTATATTAGGAAGAAACAGCCACAACCTAGCATAATGTTCCATTTTTTTGTGTATGAATAAGAAGATGGAATAAGAAAAAAAGAGTAAACTCATTATAAAATCTAGGAAGTAGTAGGAGAGTTATATAATATTTCAAATTTGTTTTAGCAGTAGAGCTATAAGTCATGTACTTCTGACATACATCACATGAAATTTTCAGCTACCATTGGAGCTTTTCTATGTATTTAGTTTTCTTACTCTCACCTATAAGTGGAACCTAATCAACAAAACAAACAAGCAAGCAAAATATAACTAGATAACTTAAATAAAAAACTAACTGACAGTAACAAGAGGGAAGAGGGGAGGGGGATAACGGGGGAAAGAAGGGGAAGGGTCATCAAGGAACATGAATAAAGGACCCATGGACAAAGCCAAAGGGGGGTGGGATTGAGGGTGGGAGGTGTGGGTGGTTGGGGCAAGGGAAAGTGGTGGTGGGAAAATGGAGACAACTGTACTTGAACAACAATAAAAAAAAAAGAAAAAAAAGAAAGTTTGTTGAGGACAGGAACTGTGTATTTGGCAGAGTAGGGATGTAGATTTAAAGATAAAATTAGGGGACTGGGTGGAAGTGGACAAAGGAGGATGAGGGGACATCTGTAATAGTGTTGACAATAAAAATAAAGTTAAAAAAATAAATAAACATCCTTCTCCAAATAAAGATAAAGTTAGATTCCATTATTTCCTAAAGTTATTCATTATCTCTTTAGATTGATGTTATGTATAATGAACCTCAATTATTGTATTTGTTAAATGGATTTTCAATAATGTTTTCTTCCTTTGGTTGAATTTTTTCTTAATATTAATTTTATTAATGTTAAGCTTACAAATCATAATAACCACTGGTTTTTCCTCTTAGAAATATTTGACTATATTAATGTTATATGTTGTGTATTACCGTTTGGTAGAGGAAGAACTAAAGTCACAATCTTCTGCTCGTTGGTAAAAAGAACAAATTCAGAATGAAAAAGCTACAACCATGTCTTGGTTAACAAATAGAGATTAGGATTGGGCCATCTTTATAAAAATCAATCATGTAGAAAAAAATTTATAATAATCAGTTCCTATTTTTTCTGAGTGGCAGGCACTTTATATGCACTTATTTAATACAACAATTTTTATGGGATGTAATATAATCTTTGTTTTAAAATAATGGAAGTAAATTTATGTTGGCTTGTATTGAAATTCAGGTCTGATACTAAGACCCAGCCTCCTCCACAGTATCACACCACCTCCTGTTTAAACTATAAGAAGTCATGTGGGAGTGTTCATGCCAGCTGCCCTCAATGTTCAAGGCCTTTGGATCAGTCAAAATGGACCATGTTTTATTGTGGTGTGTGGTGGTGTCAGGCATCCTCCAAATCTTAGTGGCTCAAAACAACTCAGTGGCATAAACAACAACTGTTTATTGCTTATGCTACACATCAGTTCTGCCACAGACTATCTTCCCTCCAGGATCAAGCTGACAGGGCGGCCTTTCTCTGGAGGACTGCCAATCTTTGGGCAGAGACAAAGGAGAACATGGGGATGCACACTGGCTCTTAAAGTTTCAGCTGGAAGTGATACATCACCTCAGTCACATATCATTGGCCAAATGAAATCATTTGGCCACATCAGGTTCCACGGTGCTAGGAAAGGGCAATTCTGCCAGAGCCCCAAATACAGTGGTTTCCATGAGCTTGCTTCCTGCGGTTTCAGTTACCCACGGTTAATTGTGGTCTGAAAATATTAAATGGAAATATCCAGAAATAAACAATTCATAAGTTTAAAAAATATTATTTTATTCACTTAAATTTTTTCAATTACAGTTGACATACAATATTACATTAATTTCAGGTCTACAACATAGAGATTAGACATTTATATGACTTACCAAGTGATCACCCCCGTAAGTCCAGTACCCATCTGACACTATACATAGTTATCACTATACTAACTGCATGCTGTTCTGAGTAGTGTGATAAAATCTTGTGTCATTCCACTTTGTTTCTCAAATTCTCCCTTTGTTCAGTGTATCCACATTGTATATATGACCAGCCCGTTAGTCACTTAGTAGCTGTCTTGGTTATTGGATCAACTATCGTAGTATTGCAGTGCTTGTGTTCAAGTCACCCTTATTTACTTAATAATGGCCCCACGGCACAAGAGTAGTAATGCTGGCAATTCAAGTACCAAAGAGAAGCAGTAAAGTGTATGTATGTATAGGAAAAAACATAGTATCTATAGGGTTCAGCACTACCTGTGGTTCTAGGCACCCATTTATTGGGGCTCTTGGAATGCATCTCTGGGAATAAGGGGGGACTACTGCATCCTTTCCCCTTCCTTCAGTTGCCTTCTGGGTAAAATATATAAGCACAATCAAACCTCTATACATGACCTTAAGTAGCACATATAGCTATATAGCTTTGGGCAAGTTATTTAATAATTTCTACATAATGATATCACAGGGTTGTGAAGATTAAATGAGCAAACTGTCTTTTTTTTATACACACTTTTCAAAAACAGAATTGAGGACATACCGTATGTATAATTTTACATTCTGCTTTTAAAGTTAACTTTATTTCATAAACATTTCCCCAAGTTATTATAAACTTCTTATGCGAATCCTTATTATATTAAAATAATATTAAAGGACACATTCTAAAGTAAGATGCATATATCTATATAAAAGGGCATTTTGCATTTGTAAGATGTTCCCAATTTTCAGTCGCTCCTTATCATCCAAATAGGTGCCACTTCATTAAAGAAAGAAATGGAAGCCCAGGCTGGAATTGCCCCCAACCATTCCCTGGGGAGATGAATCAAACTTCCCACTGAGAACGGCAGGCTTTTGTACATACTCACTTCTTCAAATAAAGGTTTGGGAGGACTTCTTCCCCAAATAACACAGAGTGAACAGTGCTGTTTTGCGGGAAAGTGCAAAGCCCTAAGTTACAATTTTAAAAAAATTGCAGTTACCAAAGGAAATGGCTAAATTTAAACTGCCGCCTGGAAAACACTTGGTCACTGCAGCTTGGCTATTAGACCTGGTGAGGAATGGAGAGATCATTCATTCTCCTTAAACAAGTTCAGAGGATCGTGAATATGAAAGAGGACATTGGCACACCTCACCTTCCTGGCCACGCTCTGTGTCATGGGCCATCTGTTTGGAAGCCTATAAGAGCTGGGGCCTTAAAAGAAAAACAAAACTTTCTATCAATGCTATTTTTTAAAAGCGTATTACTCTGGCTTTAATTGCCATACAATACTTCCCTCCCCTTTCTCTGACACGATAGGATAAGGAGTAGAGGTCTATTTAAGAGGTAGAAAGGATGTAAATAACCTTCCATTTTTTTCATTCATTGTTTTGCTCACTCACTCACTCACTCACTTTGGAAGCACTTGTTGACAGGTCCTATTCTGGGGGAGATGCGGGCCCTGGGCTGTTATTCACTCTCTAGAAGGGAAGTCATGCAAGCAGCTGACATCACCGCAGAATGATTACGCTAATTACTAGACACTGTAGGAGCACAGAAAAGGGACACCTTGGCTGAGTCAGGGAAGGCTTTCAGAGAGGTGATGGTCAGGCAGAGATTTGAGGAACAAGTACCAGTTTGGAGCATTCCCCCATGACAGGCCCGTGGCCATCTGTCAACCTAAAGGGGAGCCCTACTTTATCTGACTCGCTAGTGGGGAGGGGATCCCACATCTGAGTTTAACTGAGATGAACTGAACATAGTAGAACACCCTGGGCTGGAATGGGGAGCAGAGAATTTTAACTATTAGTCTCTCCTGACATTGTGTTTAGGGTTGATGGTGTTTTCAAGGGTCTTCCAAAATGTCTGAGATGTCCCCACTTTGAGATTATAATAAAAAACCACATAATCAAAGTATTACCTGTATATGCTTAATTTATACATTTGATACCTAATTATATATTTATACACAATTTATAGAAAACTATACATTTATACAATGCATCAGTATGTTGCACAGTCGACTGTGTGTTCTGAGTGAAGTGATAAAACTGTGATGAGGCTTTGTTGTGGCCCCCAGGGCCTGCCACTCAAAAGCCAAAAGCAGCAGTGGCCCATGAGGCTCAAGACCCAGGTGTGAGCCCAGCTGTCTGCTCAGTAACTATGTGACTTTGGGCAACTTTCTAACCTCTCTGAAGGCTCAGTTTTCTCTTTGACCAGCAGGGATAAAGCTATTCGCCTGCCTGCTGTATAGGGTGGTTTGCAAAGCAACTGGATAACAAATGTGGATGGGCTTGTGAGCTGTGAAGCCCCATTCAAACTCGAGCCATCTCACCTGGCCCAGACTGCAGCCCTGACTCGGCAGCAGGTGGTTCCACTTGCAGCAGACCTCTGATAGATGCCCAGACTTCCCCGTCCACAGCTTCATCTCCTCCAATGGGGAGGAAGCGATGTGGGGGACAGTTATTCTGGACTCAATCCTTAACGATGGGGGAGAACGGGTTGGGCTTTCCAGTTCACAAAGTGTTTCACGTGCATCATTTTACTTGGTTCCCCCAACAACCCAGAGAGAAAATGGAGGCTTGCTGATAATCCCATATCCATGAACCGAGGAGCCATGACTCTAACACAGGCTTCTCGATTCCACATCTTGTGCTTGTTCCCTAGTGACCTCGCTCCCTGGGCATTCATAAAAGGGAAGCAAATATGCAGATAAGGTCATGGATTGAGGAGAGCTGTTCATCAGCATGCATGTCCAGGCCTGATGGACTACTGCATTTTTGATGAAGGCATGGGAAGGAAGGAGTGTTGGGAGGGGTGTTGATGATGACAAAGCTAAATAAGGAAAAGGGGCCTCTTCTGGGGAAGAATGAGAAAAGGAAGAACCCAAAGACTAGAACCTGAAATGTTATCTTTTTTTTTTAAGGTTTTATTTATTTATTTTTAGAGAGAGGAGAAGGGAGGGAGAAAGAGCAATGTATGGTTGCCTCTCACATGGCCCTCTCTGGGGACCTGGCCTGCAACCCAGGCATGTACCCCGACTGGGAATCAAACTGGGACCTTCTGGTTCCCAGCCCGCGCTCAATCCACTGAGCTACACCAGCCAGGCCTGAAATGTTATCTTTAGCCAGGAGCAGAGAGGAAGCTGATAGCTTTTGGGGTTAGACTTTCCTGAGTTCAAATCTTGGTGCTCTCATGGTTCACGCCTTGGATAAGTCATATAATTTTTTGGAGCCTTGGTTTTTCATCTGTAAAATAGAAGTTAAAATAGTTTTGCTATGAGAAATGAACAAGATAATACCTGTCAAGCTGCTAGCCCAGTACCTGGCATATAACTGATGCTCAGGAAGAGGAAACTACTATTCATATGTCAGCTGTACTGAGTCCAGCAGAGACCCTGCCTGGAATCGTCCAGGAATCTGATGAGTTGTAGAAGAGCCGCTGTGCTGCCAATGTGATGACTCGCGGGCCTGCAGCACCACACATTTCTTAACTCCTGGTGCTTGCCTTGGCCATCTCTGAAAATTTTCTGAGAAGCAGTCTATTATTTCTCTCTGCTTCCTATACCCCAGAGCGTAAACTGTATGCACAGTGACTTGTGTCTGCTCTTGCTTCCCATGTCCAGAACTGCCTCCACAGTCAAGGTCGTCATCTTCATGGCAGTTTATAGTATAGAGATTAAGCATCTGGGTTTGGGTTCTTGCCCTGCTACTTACTAGCTGTGTAGCTTTTGGCAAGTAATTTAACTTCTCTGTTTCCAGTTTCTTTATCTATGAAATGGGATAACAATATACTAACAACACAGATCTGGGCTAGCTTTAAAATGACTTGATATATGTGAGACACAGCACGGTGCCCAACACACACTAAATACCTAGTAAATATTAGTTATTATTGTGGCTACAATTTACTGGCTGATTTTACTGCTCCTGCTTTCTCTCCTCCACAATTTAATAAGCTCACAGTTACTGGAATAATTCTCAAACACTGCCTTCTGCACAATATCTTCGTGCCTGAACTCTGGAGTAGTGCCCTACTTGTCTTTTCGGGTAATGCCTAACTTCCCTTCAGGCAGGCAAAGGCCCTTGCTGATCCCACCATCTTATTCCAGACATTCCCCACCATCCAACTTCTCATCCAACTCACCCCTCCCCACTCCCCCAGGTTCTCTGCTGAGAGCCCACACCACTGACTCCACAGGTGAGTATTCCCAGGGTTCAATGTTGGGGCTCACTTATCTTCCTTTTCCTCTCCCCACTGGTAGTCAAGTTCAGCCAAGCCCATGATTTCAGTAGATTTCCCTTCCTATTGAATTAACACAAATCTCTCTTTTTCAGATTTGTTTGTCTTGTGATTTCCACCGTTAGTGATTCATTCTTTTGAGTTAAGCATCGTCCTTTCTCTAGGACTTTCTTTTAAAATGCAAGTAATTATGAAAGTCCTATCTGATTAAAGTACTTTGAGAGGCAGGGCTTAAGAAGCTAGCACCTCAGTTATATCATATCGTTGGGTACTGGGGTCTCTGCAGAGAAGGCACTAAAGTAGAGAAAAACTGTTCTTAGTACCTTCCAAATATACAACACACTATTATTATTATTTTTAAATTCTATTTATTTATTTTTAGATAGGAAGAGAAGGAGGAAGAGAGGGAGAGAAACATCACTGTGTGGTTGCCTCTTGAGCACCCCATACTGGGGACCTGGCCTGCAACCCAAGCATGTGCCCAGACTGGGAATCAAACCGGTGACCCTTTGGTTCACAGCCCACACTCAATCCACTGAGCTACAGCAGTCAGGGCTCACAACACAATATGATTAACTCTGGTCACCATGCTGTACATTACATCTCCATGTTTTATTTATTTTGTAACTGCAATTTGTACTTTTTGACCCCTTTCACCCATCTCTCCCTCCACCCCCACCTCTGGCAACCACCAATCTCTTCTCTGGATGTATGAGTTTGGATTTATTGTTGGGTTTTCTTGTTGTTGTTGTTAGTTTTGTTTTTTATATTCCCTATATAAGTGAAACCATATGGTATTTGTCTTTCTCTGTCTGACTTATTTCACTTGGGTTCAGTGTTTAATAAAAACATGAATGATTTCATCCATGTCTGGATGATGCCGGGCAACTACCACGTCTTTGGGAATTATCTATAGGCTTGTGTATTCTATGCTTAGTACTGGATTTAGGAAGAAACTTCATGCCTGCTGTCTCTGGCTCACACAACCACATATCTGTCACACTAACATGTTGAAAGGTCTCAAAGTCTTTATAGCTTTGATAGGAGCAAACGCGTAGCTTGCCTGCCAAATCAGTAAGACCTGCCTAGAGGTGTCTCATCCTAGGACAAATAATGGTTCCTTAAATCTAGGAAGAGAATAGTAAGACATTTGGTTTTGAAGACTCTTAGCTCAAGTTTACATCCCATTTAATGAATACTCCAGTAAAAGTTCTAAGTTGTTTTTTAAAATATAACCTGGATTGTAATAAAATTAATTTGTAGAGCAATCTGACCATGTCACACAATCCCCACCCCCACCCTGTCACACTGCAGGCACAGTCCTAGAGACTCCCCACGGCTGTCAGCAGTACTTTTGAATTCCTTATCTTAGCATGCTGGCTCTCCCCAGCTCCTAGTCTGGTACCCGCCAACATCTTTAGCCTCTTCTGCCAATCCCAGGAAAAACAGAATTCCTTCTACTCCTTCAAATGTGCCAGGCTGTTTTACACCTCTGGGCCTTTACATGTGATTTTTTTTTTTTTTTTTTTTTGCATGATACCTTCCTATTTTATTAATCTAGTTAACACCTTCAAAATTTCGTTCAGATATTACCATCTCAGGAAGATTTCCTTCTTCTGCCATCCCTCACTCCTAAGCACCCTAGGCTTATATTTCAGTCCTTGTTGTTTTCTGAAGGTGAGCTTCTGGAGAGCAAAGATGGTGCCTTCTGTCTTTCTGAACCCCTGAGGCACAGCCTGGCCCACAGCAGGCTGTCATTAGATACTCGTTGAATAAAGGGATAATTAAAGGTACATAAGTGCCAACCATTCTTTGGACAAGGCAAGCAGAGAGCTGAGCCAACCTCCCATGATCTGTCCAATGCAAATGGTCCATTGCCACATGCTTAATGCTCCACAATGCCCTTGTCCTTAGCGGAGACGTTAGGTCAGCTGAGTCCCATCCAGATTCAGTAGACAATTGTAGGGTGCTTGACCTCAGTTTCTGGTCTCAGAGAGGTGAATGTCTGTATTTCCTGAACCAACAGTTGCCCAGTTTCTTTCTGAAGATTTCAAGAGACAGGGATAGTAAAATCTCCCCCAAGAGTTCCCTTAGGAGGCAGCTAACTTGGAGCAGAGGGCTCCTTTCACTTCCCAAACTAAAATGGGCTTTGTGGAGATCTTTTCCAGGATCATCTTTCCTCCTGTCTCATGTGGCTAGGTCTTCATGGATTCTTGCTTCCATTAACTTGGGAAGCAAAGGAGCCCTTCTCAGGTCAGAATTAGGATTGGGACTGGTCATAGCCTGTCTGGTTTCCTCTAAAAGGAAAGCCTACCAGACGATGACCAGGAGCAGCCTCGGGCCTCTGCTACCTGGGCAAGAACTCCTGCCACAGCAGAGGTAGGAGGGAAGAAGGGAAGGAGGGATGGAGGAAGAAGCCAGAATAACAGATATACTCTACATGGCCCACTTTCCACCGACGCTGGGCACAGCAGCCTTTTCAAATCAGGGCCTGCCTTTGGCTGT
>PVJI01006170.1:0-79729 GCA_004026765.1 Micronycteris hirsuta
GGTGTGGCTCAGTGGATTGAGTGCCCGACTATGAACTGAAAAGTTGCCAGTTCGATTCCCGGTCAGGGCACATGCCTGGGTTGTGGGCCAGGTCCTGATGGGGGGCGTGCGAGGGGCAACCGGTTGATGTTTCTCTCCCTTACTTCTCCTTCTCTCCAAAGAATAATAAATAAAATATATTCTAAAAAAAACATAAATTTATTCTCTCACAGTCAGTTCTGGATGCTGGAAGTCAGAAATCAAGGTATGGGCAGGGCTGTGCTCTCTCCACAGGGCCTGGAAAGGGTCCCTCCTGCCTCTCACAGCTCCCGGTGGCCCCAGGTGGCCCTCGGCACGTAGCTCATCCATTGCTCCAGTCTCTCCCCCTGTCTTCACATGGCCTCCTCCCCTGCTGGCATTGCCCAGAACGCGCTCATTTGGAGATCTTGAAGGCACAGACACCTGTCTCCTAAGTGAGGTCCCACTCACAGGTTCTAGGAGTTACGACAGAGCCTTCTCTTCTTTCAGATGCCGCTACCCAGGTCTCATGTCCAAGTCTCACACATCGGTGTTTCTTTCCCTCTCTTTCTCCCTCCCTGCCCATCTCTCTAAAAATAAATAAATAAAATATTTTTTTTTAAAGTTCCATCTTGTACTTTGGGGGTGCTCCTCAAGTTCTCAACGAAAATCTCAGAGTCTGGCTCTAAGGTCGGGTCTTTCGATAGTTGTCTGCGAGGTAGGATCCATGTGCGGGGGACAGTGTTCTCCAGAAAGAGGCCCCGCCCCCTCCTGTCAGAAATGCAGAGAGGAAGCCACCGGATGGGGGGGGGGCGGGGGGGCGTGTCCGTGCCATTTCCCGGCCCAGCACTGCAAACGTGCCCAGCCCCGCCGTCTGCTCCCGGGCTGAGCCGTGATGCAGGCTGAGCCTGAGCCTGGGAACAGTCCCAGGGGCCGGGGTGTCGTGGGCGTGTTTGGTTTTAGGGGATGTGGTACCCTGGCCGCTGTCCTGGGGGAACGCCCTTGGGTGAGCAATTGCCTTGACGTTCTCCTCTGAGCACGTGGGGCAGATGTTCAGAACTTCCAGCTTCGCACGTTCGCTTGCCACTTCCGTTTCTCATTCCTCCTGATTTACAAACCTCGAATCATCTGCTAATTTCCTCCATAAATTCACAATTATTGCAATTAGCACTGGTTCACAGCCCCTCTCATGATCATAACAATGATTCTCATTTGATGATTATAGGTGCTATTCATAACTCGGAACTATGTAACTACAATTCTTGCCAGTGGCTGCCATGGGGCAGGTGGAGATTTTACCTGTGTCCTCCCCCAGAGGGCGCTAACACTGGGGCTGGAAGCCTGTCCTCCAGCCTCCCCGCCCGTCGCTTGTCCCCAGGCCCAGTGGTCGGCCCTGCAGCCAGCATCTACTGGGCGTCTCCTGCAGGTCTCACGACCCAGGGTCTGTTCCTGTGAGCATGAGTAGGTCCCACGAGATTCTCCGTGCCTCAGTTTCCTCACTTATGCCAGGACGATGATGTTCCTGCTGCCCCAGGCCTCTGGGACCTGCGGCAAATGTGGACTCAGTTAGACCCTCGGGGGCCAGGGTCATGGTGTTGACAAGGGACCCGACAACTTTCTGCCCTCGCAGTCTGTGTGCACCGTCCTGAGGCCCAAGCGTCCAAGTCTCCCCGATAAGCTGGATGCTCGCACGCAGGGGCAGCAAGCCCTGGCCTGCACATGGGGCCATGCAGTCGTTCTCATCCACCCCTCAAAACCACGTTTTCTCCGGCAGTTGAGGAATGTGCCGACCCCGCTGGAGGTTCAGGAAGTGTTTGGTGCGTGCTTCCTGCGGCCGTTCTCAAACCTGAGAAATTCTAGGCCGATATGGATCTGGACAAACCCAGCCTCCGTCTCTCTGCTCCTCCCTTTGCAGGGACACAAGTCATTGACTTCAGGGCCCACCCTGGTCCCACGTGACCTCATCCCAACAATTCCATGGGGTGTATGGGATGTGGGCCCGAGAGAGGACAGGCTGACTCCAGGACCCGGGACGGTGCTGCCGCCCGTGGGGAGCCTGGACTAGGGGGCGTGGAGCAGAGGTGCCCGGTGACAGCTGACAAGATGCGCAGGGGTGGCTGGTCACGGGCCCTGGCAGGTGTCTCCTGGAGGTACGTGAGCCCCTGGGCTGGTGGGTGAGTGTCTGGACAGGGCCTGGCCTCCCACTTTGTAGGAAGCAGAGTGACAGCCTATGACGCAGTGGTTAGTCATGTGGCACTGGGTCCCTGCACCCGTGTCCGCAGCTCCAAACAGCACCGCCCTGGAATTCCGGCCTTTGCTCTAGACCAAGGGCCACTGCGCCGAGGGAAGACAACGGGAGTCTGGGGAAAGCAGCGGGCTCCAGAGGCATGGAAACTGAAAGGTGGCTTCTGCCTCTGTCCCTGCAGCTGGAGAGCCATGTGATGCGTCACCCACGCTGGGGCACATTTGAGAGTGAACATTGTTAACTGTCGCCCAGGACAGTAGGCACAAATGGGGTGGTCCTCCGTCCCGTCTTGCCACAGCCCCGACACTCCCCTGTGCTGGCCCAGAAATCCGTGCCTGCTCCGGCTCCTCCTCCCGGCCTCCCCTCCCAGCTGACCTGCACCTTCTGTCTCCTCCTTCACCCACCATGCTGTCCTCTCAGAGCACAGACCCGTTGGTGTCACACACGCCTGTGCAGAAACCCTGGGCAGGCTCCTCTTGCAGGGCAGCATGCCTCAACCCCCAGCTTGGCACGGTAGCCGGTGCTGTCTGGTCGCACCGTTGTCTGTCTCACTTTGCCTGGGCCCCACCGCAGGCCCCCTGAGGTCTCTGCTGCAGCTGGCCTCAGGACCTTGGCTCGTGCCCCTTCCTCAGCCAGAAGGTCCTTCCCTGCCTTTGGAAACCAGTCAACTCTCCAAAGGTCACGCAGCCCCCAGGCAGAAGAGCCCGACCCTCCCACCGGCTCTCTCTAGCCTCGGTCTGGGTGTCCTCCCCGCCTCCCTGAGTGAGTGTCCAATGGGGGCACCCGACCCTCCTGCTGGGCTCCGGTGAGGGCCAGTGAGGTCGCAGACATGGAGAGAGCTCTTTGAACTGTACGGCCCAGAACCAGGGGGCTGTTACCCCTCCAAGGCCCTGCCCTGGGGCTTCCCGACAAGCCTCTCTCAGACCGGGCCTGCCAGTGTTCACCCCCCGCCCCACTTCTCTCCCTCTGTGCCACGGTTAATGCAGGGCCCCTGCATCAGAATCCCCCACACGTGACCTCCTCTGTCGGAGCCCTCCTTCCACCAGGGCTCCCAGGGCCAGGGCACCTAATTGGAGGCGTGGCACAGAGCACCCGGTGCAGGGCCTTGTACACCACGGGTGCATAGTCCATGCCTGCTGAGCTGCTTTGAAGTCCTTTTTCCAGATTCACCTTGGCCTTTTGTAGAAGCCTTTCATGTGAGAGACACTGAAGACCGAGTCCCTAATATCTGGTTTCTTCCCGGTGCACTAAGGGCCTTCGTAGACGCGGACTCGTCTGCCTCACCGGGACCCCGTGGGACGGGAGCTTGGCTGGTCCCCTTCTCAGGCAGGGCTCCTTCAAAAGTAGAGACAGAATAAAGCTCCAAGTCTGTTTTTTTTTTTAAAGCCACTAATTTTTTTAAAGATTTTATTTATTTGTTTTTAGACAGAAGGGAACAGAGGAAGAAAGAGAGGGAGAGAAATATCAATGTGTGGTTGCCTCTCGGGTGGCCCCCACTGGGCACTGGGGACCTGGCCTGCAACCCAGGCATGTGCCCTGACTGGGAATTGAACCGGCAACCCTTCAGTTTGCAGCCCGCGCTCAATCCACTGACCTACACCAGCCAGGGCGCTCCAAGTCTATTTTCGAGGTGAAATCCTGGAGCAGCAAGAGTGAGGGGAGAGGGAGGAAGGGCAGCAAGACCAAGGCCCGTGAAAGACAGCTTTGTGCTGAGTTATGTGGGGTGTTCCGTGGCCGCCTGGTTGGGACCGCTGCGCCAGAGAGCATTCCAGCCAGCCGAGGAAGGGAGCGAATGTTCATTTGCTGGCTCCATCCTAAAGCCATCCTAAAGTTTCGAGTTGATCCGGGGTCATTTGATGAAGTACTAACTCCCCCAGACTTTCGAGTCGTGGGCCACTGGGGCGGGAGGTCTGTGCCTCCAGGTGCAGAAGAGGGGGAGCAGCTGGAGCCCCCCTGGGTCCCTGGGGTTGGATAGGCCTCTCCCCCAGCCTCTAACATCAGGGCCTGAGAAGCCAGCAATAGGCTGTGATTGGGGCTCTCCACCAGGCAGGCGGCCAAGGTCCGGGGCTGGAGAGATGAACGGTGGTTGGTTGGAAAAATCCCATTTGACTGGAGAAGAGATGGAGGCTGAGATGCTGAGGAACTTGCCCGAGGCCATGAGGCTGTTAAGGGTGGACCCGTCTCGCACCCAGATGCAGTTCCAACCCAGGCCCCCTGCCCACGCGGCCACAAAGCTGGTGAAGAAAAATGTGGGTCCTGGAATGAAGTGTGGACATTTCTTATTTCCACGGTCACCGTGAATCGCCCACCTTTCCAAAACCAGAATGTACGTCTCTTTTAGCATTCATTCACTCATTCATTCCCTCCCTCACTCATTTATTCAACCATGAGGCACTGACTTGGCTCCTGGCACACGGCGCCTTCTTTCAACACAAATGTACTGTGCTCAGCCCATGGACCAGACTCCAGAGTTGGCTCAGGCTCCATGGGGATGAGAACAATTACCTTTAATGTGGGACCCAATACCCTCCCTGCTGAGTAAGCTCTGCGTGGTGCATCTGGGGGCTGGGGTGAAGAAGTTACGTGTAGAAATTAGGGGAAGTTTCCCAGAAAAGGTGGCACGTGAAGTGAGTTTTGGAGGCTGAAGAGGAATTTTTGGAAGGTGGGCTCGGAGGGGAGGCACGGCATTCGGCCTGGAGAGTGGGACGCACTGAGGGAAGTGTGCCCACAGCAGCAGCTCCAGCAGCAGCACAGGCCCCCGCCCAAGTCTGCTTGCAAAGCCCGGGCTTTGGTTTTCCTCCGCATAATCACTCCCCATCTCAGACGGCACCCAGCCCCACCCCTGTGCTCGCTCAGGAACTCGGTGACTATGAAGACAGCAGAGGGGTGTGTGGATAATCAGGCCTGCAGTCTGAATTAATGAGCAGAGACTTGCAAGCAGCACTTTATTTATCTTTTATTTTTAAAAAGATTTTATTTATTTTTAGAGAGGGGGAAGGGAGGGAGAAAGAGAGGGAGAGAAACATCAAGTGTGAGAGACGGGTCAATCCGTTGCCTCTTACACACCCCCTACTGGGGACCTGGCCCACAACCCAGGCATGTGCCCTGACTGGGAATCGAACCGGCAACCTTTTCATTCACTATCCATTGAGCCACCCAGCCAGGGCCAAACAGCACTTGAACGTCTCTACAGTCGGAGTCACTATCCACCAGCCAGCATCTGCCCAAGTCTCTGTAGGTCACGAATAACCTGAATATCCCCTCTGTTGATGTCAATGCATGTGTGCCCAATAAAATTATTACAAAGTTTTACCAAAAAGCCAGTGGCATTTACAGAAACACTTCATAATAGTGCCCTCTCTCTGGATCCCTAAACCCCGGACCCCTGGGTGTCCGCCTTTCCCAGGCTGGGGTCCAGGCCAGCGAAAGCACTAGAACACAAGGGACACCACCACTCTGAGGTGGCCACCATCTGCGCTGAACCCAGAACGGGAGGGACCCGAGCCCCCTCTGCAGGCCCAGACTTAGCCTTTTTGTTTTGCATTTGGGGAATTCTGCTCCTCCGTGGTGGACGCTGGACCCCTCGGAACTCCACCACTTAAAACCCGGGTTAGTTGCGCCTTGGATAACGGAGCTCCCTGTGCTTCCTGTAGGTGGGGACCCCAACACCTAAGACAAACACCTAAGTCTCTTGCAGCAAATGCACTAAGAGAGTCCAGAACTACTTTGGGGTTCCCAGCTGAAAAAAGAAATCCAACAAGTCCCAGGGACGCCCTAGACATAATCCGTGGCCCGCTGGCGTGTGCCGAAAGGGGGCATGTGCGGGTCGTGTGCGCCTGGGTATCTTTTGTGCTGTGCAGGAAGATGAAGTTATAATGACTTATCGGTTTAAACGTTTCCTCTGAAGTGCGACTGCACCATTTCTCTCCTGCGTCTTTCAGACACACCGGGACGCTCTGTCCACAGGGCACAAAGCACTCCGATGCGCCCCGGCGAGGACGGTAACTCAGCGACGGCGAAGTCGGGGAACACGGAGGGGATTCGGAGACCCGAGCGCCCCGGCTGCGATCTCCGCGGCCGTAGCTGTAACTGTTTCGTGTCACAGTGGCCGGGCATGTACGATTTTGAACAACAGCCTTAAACACTCCAGTGACATCTGTTGAGAGTTATAATTGTGAGTGTAAAAAAAAATCATTAAAGGAACAGCCAAGAGATCAATTTTCATACTGTTTGAACAACACGGGGGCCGTGAGGCGGCGGGGGAGCCTGGCGACGGGACCGGTTCCACCTGCCGAGTCGCAGCGCCGCCGTGCGCGGAGACGGGCGGAGCGCGGACAATTCACACGGAGTAGGAAGGGAGGCGGGAGGAGGCCGGCGAAGGGGGAGCAGGGGAGAGAGGGGTCGGCGAGAGCCAGAGAGGAGAAAAAACAGGAAAAACGGACATTTTACGATAAGTATCTGTAACCCCGGCTTTAGGCTGGGCTCCCCGGAGGAGGCGGATGGGGGCGCCCCGGCATCCTCAGCTGAGGCCGGGGTCCACTAGAGGAGGCCGGCGTCGCCGGAGCCCCACGCAGAGCGCCCCGCCACGGCGGTCCCGGGGCGGCGCTGCTAGTTGGCGCCCCTCCGGGTCGCCACTTTTGTTCTCCGCTCTGGGCGCCGGGCCGCGGCGGGGCTGTAGTGCGCACGCGCGGGCGGGGTGGAGCGGGGCGCGCGGCCGGCTTTGGCCCCGCCCCCGCCGCCCCGGCCCGCTTCATCCGGGCACTGCCGAATTAGCATCGGGCCGAGGCACAACTTTGCCGAGACCCAGCGAGATCCAGGCGCGCGCGCCGGAGGAAATATAGTCCCTGCCGGCGGGCGGCTCGCGCGGGCGGCGGTGGCGGCGGGGCGGGCGCGCGCCGGGCGGCGCGGGGCGGCGCGGGGCTCCCGGCGCCCCGGGGCCATGCGCCGGGCGGCGCCGGTAGCCCGGGAACCCGGCGCAACTTGCGGGGCATCCTGAGGAGTTGGGGTGGCCGCGGGCTCTGCGCCGCGGCTCCCGGCCGCCTTTCTTCCCCCGCGCTACAACCTCCCTCCCTTTCGGTGGTGGGGGAGGGGGCTCGTGTCCCCCCACCCCCGGGAGCCCCGGTCGGACCCCGCCCGCTCCCGCCCCCGCGGAGCCGCGCAACTTCAGCGGAGCCGGGGCCAAAGTGAGCGCAAAGTGCAGCCCAAGTTGCCGGGATGGAGCTGCAGAGCCGCCCCGAGGCGCTTGCCGTGGAACTCGCGCGCCACCAGGTAGGCTGCCGGGGGCCCTGGGCCGGGGCGGGGGCTCGGGACCGGCGTCTGGCTCCTGGTCGCTGGGTCTGCTCGACCGGGGGTGCCCGGAGGGCGCTGCTCCTTGAGCCTGCCCCCCAGGGCGGGAAAGTAGCTGCGGCAGGACCCCGCTGGGCTTCCCCTCCGCCCCCTCTCCTGCAATCCTGCACAGTTCGGCGGGGGCAAGGCCGGGGGCCCGTGGGATTCCGGCCCGGCTCTTCTCTTTCTCAACGCGGGGTCCGCAGGACCGAGAGGGCCGGGTGGCGACCCTTCGCGAGCCTGCCCCCGGGTCGGTGCGAGTGTGTGCGCCTGCCCCCTGCGGTCCCCACCCGCGTGCAACCCCGCGCAGTTTGCAAAAGTAGTTTGGGCGATTGCTGCTCAGCGAGCGGCTGCGGGGCTGCCGGAGCCCGCGCGGTATTGCGGCGTGCGCGAGTGTGTGTCGGGGAGATTAGGACGCGACTTGAATATTTATGAGCTTTGCTCCACACGGACTCGCCGTGTTTACTTGGCTCTTTGTTCCTCCCCCCTCCCCCGGCACACTCACACTCACTCCACACGCACCCGGGCCTGCAAACTTGCGCGGCTCGGGGCGCACCTCCGGGTGGCCTCGGCTCCCGCCCCGCCCCGCGAGCTGCCCCGATGAGGCGGCAGCCACAGGTAAGCGGCCCCGCACGGCTCCGCTCGGCTCCGCTCGGTCACCGCGCGTGCGGGACGAGGCCGGGGAACTTGGGGCGCGTTGCAAGCGGCCCGGCCCGCGGGCTGCAGGGCGCGGGGCTAAGGTCCGTGGGGCTTCGGGCGCACCCGACCCCCAAGGCGGCCAGCCTGAGCCCGCTCCTGCGTGTTTCCACAGAACGGCGACCTCAAGAAGCAGCTCCACGAGAGGCAGCCGCGGATTGCCGCGCTCAGCGACAAACAAGTAAGCGAGCAGGAGCCTGCGCCCACCCCCACCCCCACCCCCGCCCGCCCGGGTCGGGAGGAGGGGTCTCCGGGTACTTTGGCAGCACCCTAAAAAGTGCCGGCCGCGGCGCCGCGCGCGCAGACTCCCGGAGGAGTCCGTGTGCCGTCCTCAAAGTTACCCGCGCCCCCCTTTTCTGGAAAGAAAGAGCCGGGTTCTCGGAGGCCGAGGGGGCAGAGCGCAGCGGCCGGAAGACAGAAGCGGCACTTAAAAGGCGGCGAGCAGCCCGGCGTCCATTTTGAGTTGTGGACACGTTTTTGGAACGTGGGCTTTCCTCTCGGCCCCGCGCCCCCGTTTCAAGCTGGTGTGCGGGTAGCGGTAGCGGGGCGGTCATTCGGGCCCGGACTCCAAACTACTCGGAGGCGATTTCTGGGTTCCGTTGCCAATCTCATCTCTGGAAGCGTTCCTCTGGGTGCCCCCTCCCCTCACTTCTCCGGCATCACTTTTTATTCTTGGAACCTGACGCCAGCTCCCTGGGAACAAAAGAAACGCGCCTCCGGGACCCCCCAGTTCCGCCCCAACTTTGGGCTGCGGGAGTCAGGTGAAGATTGGGATCCAGGAGAAGCTCCTCACGGCGAGGGCCATGGCCGCTGACCCCCTCCCGGCCCCTCGGGGAGGAAAAGTTGTCCATTGTGACTTAGTTGCGCTGAGCTCAGCGCTCGGGGTTTCAGCACCACGAACAGATGCCGCCGCCGGCCGCGCGCCCCCGCCCCCCCTCTGCCCCGAGCGCCCCTCCCCCTCGGCTCTCCCCTCCCCGCACACGCGCTCCCGCCCCGGGAACTTTGAGAGGCGCAGCCAATGGCGCTCCCGGGGCTCCGAGGCTGGTGCGGACGGGGCCTCGGTGCCCCTCCCCGCTGCCCCCACCCCTCCCTCCGCGCCCCCCCACCCATCAATCCCGGTTCCTTTGGAATTCCTGCTGGCCGCCGTTTTCAGCACCAAACTTGGACAGCGCCCGCCCCCCGCCCCCTCCCCCAATCCCTGCCGGAGTGACCGGATCAGATGACCCCTCCCCGGAGGAATTTGTCCGGAGACCTGGAGGCGATTGGCGGGGGTGGCGGCGAGGGCGAGGGAGAACTCGGAGGCCGATGCTCCTTACGAGTCTTTAAAGTTGAAAAGTGGTGGGAGGGGGCGTGCGGAAGAGGAGGGGGCCCGGCGTTGCGGAAAGAAAGATGGCCGTTCCCCGCCGCGGGTCCGCGCCGGGTCCGGGGCGTCGGGCTGGACCGCAGGGCTGGGACGACGGCATTAACCCCTTTCTGCCGGGGCCACAGCCCCCTCCCCGGCTGCGCGCGCGCGCCCGGCCTGGAGTGGAAGCTTCCATTCCCTCTGGAGGGGGGCCTGGTGCGCGGCCCCGGCGAAGTCGGGGAGTTCGCGGGGGGGGGGGGGGGGGGGGGGGGGGGGGGGGGGGGGGGGGGGGGGGGGGGGGGGGGGGGGGGGGGGGGGGGGGGGGGGGGGGGGGGGGGAGGGGACCCGGGCTCGGCATTACCATTTTGATTGCTTTGATGCCATTTTTGGAGGGGGAGGGGTTGGAAGACCCTTCTCCGCAGAGCACAAAGATGTTTAATCACTGTGTGGAATCAAATCAGATACTTTCTTTAAAAAAGAGAAACCAGCACCAAATCTGGCACAGTGTGGCCGCCGAGGGTTACTAAACCATTTTTCTCACTGGGTAAAACGGCAAGTTGTTGACTCGCAGGCAGCGACAGAAGATTGGAGAGAGCAAATCCAGTAATCCCGCAGCGTTCACGGCAACAATGTCTCTTTATGTGGCTTCTACGTGGCAGTAGTTTCACTATTCCGAGTGGCTTTTCAGAGCTTGGGTCTGGTCGTTTCTTCTGTATTGTAGCAACTATTTCAAGGCTGTTTAAATTTTTATGATGATCGTAAATGAGTAGCTATTTATTATCTGCCACGCTGGAATTTAGATGAGGGTGAGAGAAACATTGGAAAATCCTGATGGAAGGCTGCCGTTACTCGTTGGTTACTCAGAAGGAGCTGTCCGGCTCCAGCCTGCCTCTGCCTTTCAGTTTGAATGGGGAAGGATGCTTGTGAGCGAATGCACCTCCATCTTTGTGTGAGTGAGTGAGTGTGTGTGTGTGTGTGTGTGTGTGTGTGTTGAAGAAGAAAGACAACAACAAAAACTTTTGTTCTCTGGCCTTTTCAAAATGTTTCTCTTTTAAATGACTAAAAACGACATCTGGTAAACAGCTAGGGTTTAGCCTGGCCGGCCAAACTCATGTTTGTAGCTGTAAGTGTGTTGTTTTTCCTTTTCCCTTTGTGGCATTTTATGTAACAAGGGCTCATAAAAGAGGGAGGGGAGGGGCCGGGCCGGGGCCGGCATGGTGCAGCATGCTAATAAAGCTGCCTGGGCTCTCCAGGCTCAGAGGGGAAACCTTGCTGAGGTCGACCTGCCAGATGAGTTGGGTAGACTTAACATTCACTGGTCTCTCCTTGGGAGAGTTTGGCCACGATTGGCAGCTTGGCAGGGGCAAGGTCAATGACCTGCCTCTTGGAGGTGACTCTGGGCTGCTCTGCTTGGTCACCCCGACCTGCCCGGGAGGAGCTGAAGTGTGGGAGCAGGGGTGAAAACACCAATATTTCAGAGTTTGTTTTTAACTCCACAAAAATTTAGAGGGAGTGTTCATTTATAGATTTGCTTGGGGAGAAACTCAAACCATCTGCACTTAGGGAGATAGATGTGATTTCTGTGCTGCTCCTGCTTGGAATATGGGAGGTAAAGGTTAAGGTTCAATTAAAAGTGCACCGGTGGATGATGAACTGGATAGTGAGTGAACGGATGACCCCATTATCCACATCTGTTAGAAATACAATAGGTGCTGAGTAATATCTCTTGGTGTGCAGGCATCCATTTCCCATTCATGCCCTTGGCACGGGGCTTTTTCCTGTTACTTCTGGAAACACAGACACGTGTTTAAAGAGGGTTACCAAGCACCCCTAGAAGTAGGCAGGAGGTCGTGGACCAGAAGCAGAGAGGTGCAAACGCCATACGACTCCCCCATGCTCCACCCGTCACCAGTGGGTGGGGGCATGAGCTGGAACCCGCTTCCATAGAGCCCTGCGATTTGAAAACAGAGTTATTTCTCCTTTAAAAAGCAGCGAGTGGCGAGCTGGTGCAAGCTGAGTTGTGGCCCAGCCGAGAGTGGCCAGGCCGCCTTCCTGGCAGCCAAGTCGTGATTCGGGTGGAGGTAGGGTGTGCGAAGCCTCCGTTAGTGGCTCCACGCCCTGAATTTGCAGAACGCGCAGAGGCGGCCGCGTTTCTGTCTCAGTTGTCCAGCAAGGAGCACTACTGTGAGAATAACAGACCCGCCGCAGACGTGCGAGGGTTCTCTCCCTCTTGGGCGTTCTTAGCACAGCATTGGGGTGCCCCGTGTCGTGGGCATCTCCAGACCCGAGCTTGATGCCAAGCGCAGCTTCGCCATGAAGGAGTCCGCTGCGTGAGCTGCAGCCCACGCTGGTGTGGCAGAGGGAGCGAGAGAGACAGACAGAGACCCTGGAGGTGAACCGGGGGCCTCGCACTCCGCGTCATCTGTCGATTTGATGGACTCTGGGTTCCGAGGGGCTGTCCTCAAGTGCAGCAATAAAAATATGTCTTCTTGAAAGGTATTATGTATGTGGTACGTGCCCAGCGCTGAATCATGTCTTCTTCGTGATTCATGAGCCGCGCTGGACCCGGGAGGAGCTCCTCCTTGGAACCGTCCACCGAGGGAAACTGCGGGGCAGATTCCCTCCGAAAGGTCCCCGGCGGTTCGCTGGCCTGTGCTACAAGGAGCTTCTGCTCCCCGGGTCCTCCCCCCAAATCTGCTCCTGTCCAGGAGGCTTCTTTTTAATCCTTCTGACTGAGAGTTCGAGACCTCCTTCTTCACGCAGCAGCATCACGTGTTAGACAGAAAACCGAGGCCATTCCCCAGCGCCCCTGTTCTTTGTGGGAGCGCGTGTGATGGAGAGGGCGGGGCCGGCCCGGCTCCACCCACTGCCCCCTGCGAGCCCGGGGCCCCTACTGCCCTCGCACAGCCGGTGTCGGGGGCCCACACCGTCCCTGCGCCCTGTTCCCGGAGCCCTCCTTCCCTCCGTCCTTCCGCCACCCTGCCCCCCCATCATCCCTTAGCCGCAAGATGGCAGCAGCCCCCTCACTGTATCTGCTTAAAAAACCAAAACCCAGCTTTATTGAAGTACAGTTCTCATGTCGCACGCATACGATCTACCCCCTAAAAGAACACAATTAAGTGGTCTTCGCAACCATCGTGACCACCAGTTTGAGAACATTTTCATCTTGAAGAGAAACTCTGTGCCTGTCGCCCCCGACACTCCCCACCCCCAAGCTACCACGCGCTTGCTTTCTGTCCCCATGGAGTGGCCTGTTCTGAACTTCCCCGGGACGGGAAGCGCAGGCTGTCTGGTCCTGACACGACCGGCTTCTTGCGCCGCGCGTGAGGGTGCGAGGGTGACCCAAGTTGGAAGCGAGTCAGCACTTGGTTCCTCCCTGTGTCTGGAGACGGCTCTGCTGTCTGAGGGGCGCGTCTGTCTGCCTGTCCACCAGCGGAGGGACCCTCGCTTGTTGCCACCTTTTGGCCCCCTCTGCTGCATGCTCCACCGGATGAGTGTCTTCAAACCCAACGGCGGCCACAGCACTCCCTTGCTCTCAGGAGGAAACCCCAGGGCCCCGGAGCCTGCGGGGAGGGCCCTGCCCACCTGCCCCCCTCCTCTGGGTGCCTCCACCTCCCTGGCGCCCCGCAGTGCAGCCCCCTCGATGCCTTTCCAGCTGTTCCTTTGGCGCCTTGAAGCATTCCTGCCTCTGGCAAGGGCTTGGCGTGTAGGTCCTGGTCTTGCTGCGGCTGCTGTGCTGGACTGTAAGTTCCGTGAGGACAGGGCTGTGCCTCCCCTCGGCCCCCCCACTCTGGGTTCTCAGGGCAGTGCCCCCAGCAGCTGAGTGCTTGCTCATTGAAGCAGTGGAGGACTTGGCAAAAACATGGTGAGGATCAGCAGTGATGGACGAACCAGTCCTAGTAGAGTCCCTGGCCTGCAGCAGGCGTGCGACAGATGGGACGCTTTTAAAATCGTATCTGTGAAGAGAGAGGACTCGGAATGAGGAAGAACAGCAGCCCCCTGCCCTAGACGCCTCGCGAAAGAATGAGGCGTAGGTGACCCTGTGCCCAGGGCATTCTAAAAGAGTTCTGTGAGATCCTTGCGGTAGGAGTTTCTGCGTCATGTCTGCCTGGGGGTTGGGGAAGGCTTCCCGGAGGAGGTGGGGAACGGGGTCCTCCAGGACACCTGGGGCTGTGGGCAGGCGGAGCTGGTGGCTGAGCCCACTAAGGGGAAATGGCCTTCGGAAACCAGGGGCCAAGTGTCTGCAGAAAAACCAGGGGGCGGGGCCAGAGCAGGAAGGCCAGGGGGCGGGGCCTGGGTGTAGGGCCTGGGTGCTGCCAGCAGGGGGCAGGAGTGGTGCTGAGGCCCGGCCTGGCCGCGTGAGCTCCACAGGTGTTTGTCACCCGTGTAGGGAGCCCTTGCGCATACTGTGGCAGGCCCAGGCATGACATCGGGAGGAGGCTGGGAGGCTGCGGGGCTCACGGCCCTGGGTGACTGGTCCCTAACAGGCTGTGAGGGCGGGGAGACCACATGGGACCCCCTCCAGCCTTCACCAGAGCTTCTCTGAGCTGAGAAATTAGGGGAGGGGCACTTCCGGAGGCCTCCAGGAGGTGACACGGTGGGCATCTCTGCTCAGTTGATTTAAGAAAAAAATGCGTGTGTCTGTGTACATACATAACTATTTGCATTATTTGTTGCATTTTCTTGATTCGCGTTATTTTGACTGTATATAAAGTACATACACCAATGTGTACCAGTAAATGTAGTTCATCCGCAGTCTATGACGTGTACATCCACTTAATAATTTGCTCCAGGTGGTGTTACTAACGTGAGAAGTAAGGAAAATAATTATCGTTCTCTTGCTGAAGTGAAATCTTACTGAGGAAGGCGGCGATTGATGTCTTGGCTACCATTTCTGTAACGTGTAGGAGATAAAGAAGAAATCTACCTTAAAGAAAGTTTTTATTATACAAGAAACACATGCTTGTAGGGGAAGGACTCACAGCGCAGACTTGAACGTCATAAAGCGTGAGTGGCCCCTCCCCGCCACCCCCCTTCCCGAGCGTGGGGGTGAGGCCGCGTGAGTTCAGGGCGTGCTTACCGGGCACGTCCACACACACAAATGCCACCTGCACACCATCGATGTGCCCGGTGGGCGCACTGAGCATACGGCTCTTAAACATGCGTTGCGCCCTGAGCTCCGGGTGGCGGACATCTCCTGGGAGTGACTCCAGTCAATCCCACAGATGTTACCAAGCTCCCGCCCGGCCCTGGGGATGTGGAGGCCTGCGGGTAGTGACAACGGTGTCTCCCTGAGGAGGCTTCGCGGCTGCCCAGTGCTTCACGTGGACTCTGTATGCGGACGTTGTCCTGCAGAGCTGCGGAGGCGGGCTCCCCGTCCGGAGGGGCCCTGCGTGTTACCTGTGGGAGGCTCCTCAGCTGGCCGGCGAGACTGGCCTGTGACGGGGTGCGCGGGCTGTCCCCTAGGAGGTGGCCCTTGCACCTGTGGAGACAGATGGCCCACGCCGTGTGTCGGCTCCCTGCGGCCCCCACACGCTTCAACGGGTCTGTCCCACCCCCTCCTTGAGGTACATCTTGCTTAGTTGTGGGACAGTGCCATCACTTGGGTCAGGCCAGAGGAGGGGACTTCCCAAGGTCAGATAGCTTCGGGCCACCGGGAGGGTGCCACAGTTACAGCCCCTGCCTCGTCCCAGCCAGTGCCCTGCCCTGCGGAGTGAAACACGGTGTCGCCCTGAAGCCACGACTCCGGGGTCACTGCCCCAGCTCCCTGCGTGCGGCCGAGGAGCCCCGGGCAAGTCACTTTGCCTCCTGGAGCTCTGGTTTCCATCAGTAAAGCAGGTGTGCTGGTCGAACTACCTCTCCACGCTGCTCAGGTGTGCCAGCTGGCAGGTGTGACGTGGGCTGGTTTGGAGAGAATTGCGGTGGCCGCGTCTGTGCCCACAGGGAGCTCCGTGGAGCCCGGCCCTGCACTGGGGCAGGTGCGGGGGCTGGAGCCTCTGCACCGTGGCCGGTCCCTCCTGTTGCTCCTCATTCCTGGCAGAGGTACCTGCACGGCGACTGTGCCTTCTTTCTCCCGTCAGTCCAAGGAGTTCCCTTCGATATTTTAGCTTCTTTTTTTTTTTTTTTTAAGATTTTATTTATTTATTTTTAGAGAGAGGGGAAGGGAGGGAGAAAGAGAGGGAGAGAAACAGCAATGTATGGTTGCCTCTCACATGGTCCTCACTGGGGACCTGGCTCGCAACCCAGGCATGTGCCCTGACTGGGAATCGAACCGGGACCCTCTGGTTCCCAGCCCGCGCTCAATCCACTGAGCTACGCCAGCCAGGGCCGATATTTTAGCTTCTTAAGACACCTGCTGTTGAGGCGGTGCGACTGGTCCCAGTTACCTTGGACTCTTTCTGCGGACGAGTTTGATCATAATTCGGTCATCCCGCGTCTCCTCATCAGCGCTGCCGGCTTTGGTGGTCACCCTGAGTCTCCGCCTGCGTCTCCTCCAACGCCTGTGTGTGTCCTGGAGCCGAGTCCTGGGCTCGCTGTCGCGCTGTCTCACTGACTGTGGCCGCCGTCCGGTGTGCGCCGCAGCCCGCCGGCCTCAGGAAGCGCGTCGGTCGTTCTTCGCTGGGGGGGCTCTTGCCACGTGCTGGTCACTGGGGGCTGAAGGAGGCCCTTTTGGAGAGGTCAGTTGGCTCAGCCTCCAACTCGGGGGTGGGGGCACACCATGTGTCTTCCCGCAGCTGTTGGGCATTGTTACAGGGGTTTAGGGGCTAGGACCTGGGCTTTGGTTTCCCTTCTGGAGGCATGCCAGTCAGAAGGCTCTTAGGAACGAGAACGACAGCATGCCACCAACCAGGCGACGTGTGCCGGCGCGGGCAGGCGCTCGGGGTGCCGTGGGAGAGGCCCGGGAGCATTAAATGATGGGGTGGCATCTTCAGCTCTGTGTCCACAGTCTGTCCTCCGCAGGTGGGACTTGGGCATCACCTGTCCCCCCATCAGCTTCCTGATCTGACGCCACCCCAAGCCAGGCCCCTCCAAAGGGCTCCCTCACCCTACACACGGCCCACCCGGAAGGCCTGTTCTTGGTCTCCATTCTCTTCAGGGGTAGGCTGAACCCGGAGTGGGGGGCGGGGGGGAGGTGTGGACAGCACCCAGCTGGGAGCGGAGCCGCTGCGCTCCGGTCTGTGGCTTCCTGACCGCAGCCCCTGTGCCGGAGTGTGTCGGGGAGAGATGACGGCGCTTTCTGCCTCCGTTCCCAGAGGTCTGGTGTACCTGTAACCCCGGGGCGCAAATGCAGGTGAGAGGAAGTGAAGTCAGAGCCTCAGAGGTGACTGTGAAAAGGACCTTCACCCTGAAGGCGAATGTCTTCAAACTCTGGAGGGGGCCTGGGTCCACAGCCAGTCGCTGCCTCTCCCCAGCGGCTGCCCACTGGCTGGCCCCGGAGGAGGGTGTGCCGCCTGCTGGGCGCAGGGAGGGGCCCCTGCAGTGTAGGGGCGGAGCCAGTGGCAGGTGGGGGCTTGGATGGACCCCAAGCCAACTCACCTGCGCTGGCCTGCCCGCTGCGGCCTGAGGCCCCTCTGGGGGGGGCTGCCGCTTCTGCTGTTATTATTACTCTTGTTGTTTCACACCTCAAGGCGGAGGCATCGTCTGGTTTTGAAACGGTCACTGGCTTCCAGAGGAACAAACGTGCTTCATTAAGATATTTTTTACTGGCAGTTACTTATTGTTCGGTTGTGGCAGGTTCCAGGGCACGGTGAGAAATTGCTGAGGCAGCTTCGTTCTGGTTACAGCCTCCGTGGCCGATGGCGGCCTGTGGGCTCTCGGAGGTGGGCGGCCTGTTTGGTCTCAGACGGGCCACGCTGTGTTTCTTGCTTGGCACCTGGGTTGGTCTGGTTAAAACACAGCAGAAGGGAGTATATTCATGGCAGGGGAGTGTTAATTTTTTGTCCAGGTTCAGCTAGAACCTTCTGCCCCAAAGTGAGGCAGGAGGGCAGGTGGCTTGGTCCCCATGGCGCAGCGGGAGAATGCTGCTTCCCAGGCCGCGTCGCCCCCAGGAGTCCCGAGGACGCAGGCTGCAGGTGCCAGGCATGAGTCCCGACAAGCAGCGGGGCAGCGGAGCCGGGTGTGGGGGGCGCTTCATCAATGTCACTCTGTTGATGACAATCCGACGGGCCCTGAGCCATTGCTGCTGCGGAGACGCAGACCGGCACCTGTGGCTTTTTGTCAGGACAGAACCTCTGGGTGGCTTCTCGCCGCTGTGCACTGGTGTGTCCAGAGCCAGGACGGGGTCCTGAGCTGCGGATTCGGTGGACACGAGGGCGTACATCCCCCTCTTGCCCTGACGCCTGGAAGCGCAGGATGTGAAAGGCAGGGGGTCTTTGTGGGGCACGTCCACCGAGCCCCCTTCGTGCCGGTGGTAGGTCATGTCACTGAGTGGGGATGGCACCCGGGAGACCCAGGCGCTCTGGGGACTCCAGTCTTCTGGCCACACACCACAGCCACTCAAGAAGCTGTTGTGTTTGTTTATGCAGTTAAATCCTATTTATTCATTGGAGTGTTCTTTCAGAAGCTGTTTGCCCAAGAGGGTGTCCTTGGCATGGGGTGTGCTGAGGTCTTATGGATGTAGGTCTTATGGACAACAGGGCCACCGAGAAAGGACCCGGGGACCCTGGCCGGGTGGCTCGGTGGGTTGGAGCTTCAGCCTGTAACCAAAAGGTTGCGGGTTTGATTCCCAGTCAGAGCACATGCCTGGGTTATGGGTTTGATCCCTGATCTCCGGTCTGGGTGTGTATGGGAGGCAACCAGTCGATGTTTCTCTCTCTCCCTTTCTCTTTCTCTTCGTCTCTCTCTAAAAGCCATGAAAAATTGTCCTTGGGTGAGAAATTTTACAAAAGGGCCCTAGGGCGGCCCTTGAGAGCTTTGACAGCAGCCGTGAGAGCTTTGGGGCCCCGGCTTCTGGTGCGCGCAGGAGGGACGGGCAACTTCGGAGGTTCGTGCCAGGGCTGTCCACCGTGCGAGACTCCCTGGACCAGACGGACACAGAGACGGCTCAGGAGGAGCAGGGCTGCTGGCCACCAGCCCCCCGCCCCGCACGGGGCTCTGCTCTCAGCCTGCAGGTGGGCTGGGGGGGCCCCTCTGAAACAGAAAAGGTGCTGAGAGATGGCGATGGGGGTCGGCGTGCGGAGAATAATGACTGCCCGTGCGTCTTTGGAGTGGGGGCCGTGGGAAGTCACTTGAACTGGCAGACGGGGGTCTGGGGGCCGCGGGGACAACAGCAGACTGTCATCAGTGGTGCTGCAGTCAGTTTGGGGAGAGGCTCCGCCCTCCAGCAAAGAGGAAAGGGCAGGGATGGAGCGGGGGAGGGGGGCGAGGCAGAAAGGAAGCCCGGTGCCTCTTCAGTGTCACTCGGGCGGAAAGCCAATCTGCACATGTAAATGAACTTCCAAATGCAATTAAAGATATATACATATTCGAGACTGCGATCCAGAAGTTAATGTGAGGCGCAGGGCACAGGGTGACAAGCAGCGTTTCCTGCCAGCAGCGGTACCGCCTCTTCCCCGTGATGGACGCGTCTCGGGGGTGATAAGTGCTGGGCAGGTGAACGCCGGAGCTGCTTCCCGGAGTACACTTTCGCAGCCCGCCCCGTGCAGAGCTCTGTGTGCCCGCCTCGTCGGCGCCCTCCTCCCAGCTGCCCCTGACGGGGACCCTCCGAGGGCTTCTCCTGGTTTGACAGGAGAGATGGCAATACAGAGTCAGCGGTGTCGGTGTGGACAGAGTGCCAAGGGCCCTGGCTGCCGTCCCCGCTGGGGAACGCGCAGGCTGTGGGAGGCTGCCGGGCGCCAGGACGTGGGGCGCCCGGGGTGCTCCGCGCAGGGGACTGGAAGGGGACGGCTGGCAGAGCTCCCTGTGTCTCTCAAGCCCTTGAGCACGTGTCCCACGTGTGCCCCCGGCCCTGTCAGCTGCCGTGCGTCCAGAAGGGGGCGCTCAGAGGGCCGGGGCACCAGCAGTTGCCTATGTGAGCCCTCTCCGTGCCAGCACGGGGCTGGGCACCGGGGACGCAGCAGTGGACGGAGTAGGCCCTTGAGACATGGTCGCAGTCCCCGAGGGGGGTACAGGTGGCAGACAAGAAACAGGAGAAACGAATGGCGGAGTGGGTCAGAAGGTGACAAGTGCCGATGAAAAGCAGGGTAGGTGGCTATTTAAACGGGGTGGCCCAGGGCGGTGTCTCTGAGAAGGCTGCAGGGGGCATGGAGGGGCGAGCCTTGTGGCCCCCGCAGGAAGGGTGTCCTAGGTGTAGGGGTCAAAGCCCTGCGTCAAAGCCCTGAGGTGGGCCCTGGCGTTTCCAGTGTGGCCAGGAGAGAGCAAGTGAGCAGGGGAGTGTGGGGGCGGTGGTCCGAGAGTGGGACCGAGCTGGGGGCTTCCCACTCCAGCATAACCGACCTGCTGGGACGGTTGGGGGGCAGAGTTCTGACTCCGGGCTGGAAGTCGCCGGAAGACTGACTTCAGCCCCGAGTCTAGAGGGATTCCCGGAGTGCGAGAGCCGTCCGTTCTGAGACGTTTGCCCGTCCCACCAGCCCCGAGGCAGCACCAGCACCGTCGGGTGAATGGGAGACCCACTGATCTCCCCAGCCGAGATTCCACGGTTCAGACATGCTACGATCTCCGGGCATTCTGTCCTCGCCTAACGCAGAACCTCGGACCCCGTGGCTGCAGACCCAGGCTGGGCCGGGCCCCACCCCTGCCGTCCTGCCAGGGACTCGGCCCCACACAGCCCCCGCTCTTTTGAGTTTTCAGGAGAAGCTGGAAGCCAAGTGCGGTGACGGCTCCAGTGGCTTCCACGTGGGCGGGGCGTGGACGCCTCTTCTGGATGCGGCCAGCCGCTGGGTCTGCTCCAGCGCCCACGACCAATGGCCCTCCCCGCCCCCGGTCACCTGTCTCCTCCTGCTTCTGGACAGAGTGGGGGTCCCTCCTTCCCACTCACGTGCCTTCACAGCTCCATGCTATTGGGCTGCCCTTGAGTAGCTTCGCGCTGCCTTCCCCTCCATGTCCCCCACTCTGCGGTCTCACCTGCCGCCTGCACACAGGCAGAGCGCTGGACACGCACTGCGGAGGGAGTCAGAGCCCTGGGCGTCGGTTCCGCCCCTCCAGGCTCTGCGGCGGCAAGGGGTCTGACGGCGAGCCTGGGACTCCGGGAGGCGGCGCCCCTGGGGGCCTGGCCCCGTGCGGAAGCAGGTGCTGGGTGGCTGGAGGGCCCCAGCCGTTCCTCAAGAGCGCCGGCTCTCATTTAGATAAGTAAGTGGGACTCAAACCTATTTCTGTAAATAAAACAGCCCCACCTCCCCCCACACCCGCCCGGAGTCCGGGCCTCACTGAAGTTATGTTATTAACGAGTTCTGCTGAGTGGGCTTGAATGGGGGCCACGCGTTCATATCGCCGATCTAATTATAGACGCGAGGGACGGTACCAAATAAGCAGCCTTTAAAGGGAGAAGAGTCTGGCAGCTCAGTTTAAAGTGTCCTTTAATGAACTTCTTTGGCACTTGTATCTTAGCAACGCATTTTATTACATCCCGGTGCAGCTGGACTCACGCACCGTAATTTATCCCCCCGGCTCCCCCCACTCTGCCTGGAGGGAGGAATGTAGGGCCGCCTTCCCAAGGCTGTGTTTGCAACTCTTCTGCTTTGTTTAGTTGATGAAAAAGATAAACACGGTCTGGGAGCAGGGACCTTGCTGGCAGGCAGGCGCTGGCGTGGAGGGGACCACGGCCCGGGCCGAGGGTGGGTGGCCCTCCTACAGGTCCAGTGCTGGCGCCGCAGGCCACCCGTCTCTGTGCCGATTCTGTCCCCAGCGCTCCCTGGGTTGGGGTATTTTTATCTGGACTCCTTTCCTGCGATGACACTCATTTGGAAACGGCGGAAGTGGGGACGTTTGCAAATCTTTCCTTGTAGTCAGCAGCCTGGAAGTGTGTGTGTTGGGGGGGTGTTCTAGATGAAGGCAGGGGCCTGTACCGGAGGGGGAGAAGGGGGGGCTAGGGGGGCGCCATGGTGAGTGCAGGGGCCTCGCCAGCTGCACCCTGCTCGGAGCCCTAACTCTCTCGTCCGCTGTCTGAGTTTCCCGTGCTGGCTCTAACAGCTTAGCACAAGCTGGGTGGCTTTGAACTTCAGAAATGTATCCTCTCATGCTTTTGGAGGCTAGAAGTCCAGAAGTGAGGCATCAGCAGGGCTGAGATCCCCCCCAGAGGCTCCACGGGTGGTCCTCCCTGCCTCTTCCAGCCCCTGGGGGCTCCAGGGCTCCTTGGCTTGTGGCTGCATCATCGAGTCTGTCTCTGTTTTCATGTGGCCTCTGTGTCTGTGTCTGTTTTATCGGGACCCCAGTCATTGGATGAAGGGTCCACCCTGATCCAGTATGACCTCAATTTAATTATATCAGCAAAGACCCAATTTCCAAATAAGATCGCATTCTGAGGTGGACATGAATTTGGGGGCGGGGGACACGACCCAGCCCACTACACCTGCCAGCTCAGGCCAGTCCTACCTACTTCAGACTGCGGCTGGGCATTAGTCAGGTGACCGGCGCTCGATGCCCCCGCAGCGCCAGGTGCCGTGGGCTCCGCGGGCAGTCGCTGTCCCCCCTTCCTGCAGCCAGGAGCTGAGACGGAGGAACCACGGACCCTGGGCTCCATCGGGGCTATAAGATGGCCATCTTGTCCAATTTGAAGGCTGGAAATCAGGGCGGCCCAGAGCACCCTGCGCCTCTCTTGTGACCATGCGTGGCTCACTGGAAGTGGGGAGTCTGGAGTGAACTACAGGTGTGGTTTTGAAAGCCAGTTGGCCAATGGCTTCTCCCCGATTTGTTCTCCTTCCAGCATGAAGAGAGGACGCTTTAGAGTCCAGGGAGCGGTCAGCGGGAGCACGCACCTGCTGCATGGTGCCTGCCGCCCCTGCAGCCCCTTCGCCCTGTGGGAGGGGCGAGAGCCCTGGGCGGGGGGCAAGGCCACTCCTCCTGCCCCCACCTCCGAGGAGCTGCCCAACTTGGCATGTGTTGCTTATCCTCGTGGGCCTCAGTTTTCCTATCTGTAAAGTGGCCACACGGAAGGACCCGACCACCAAGTCACCTGGTGGGCACCACAGGCCTTTCGGGGAGGCACATCTGCGGCCTGCAGGTTGCCATGTGTGTGTATGTGTGTGTGAGAGAGAGAGAGAGTGTACGTGTGTGGTTTTGGAGTCGCTGTCTGGTGGCTGCGGCCTGTCCTCTGGCCGACCAGGGGGTTGGGGTGCATGTTTAAGCCTGAGGAGCCACATCCTCTCTGGGCTGCTGTTGAGCCCTTGGGGGTGGGAGCGTGGGAGGGTGGAGGTGACACTCACCTGTGACAGGTGATGATGTGCCCCCTTCACTTTCCCACAGGTCCACGTTCTGCCCCCCTCCCTACTTTACAGGGTGAGAAACCGAGGCTCGGAGGGGTGCACTTACTCATCCAAGGGCTGAAAGGTGACCCCAGGGTAGTCCGTCCTGAGCCCCAGCACTGTCTGTGCATCAGCCGAGACGGACCCCCGGCAAGCTGCCCACTCCAGCCCAGGGGCAGCACACATGTGCGTGGCCTTTGGGGTTCACCCAGGTCCCCCATGCCATGTGTGTCTCAGGGACTGGTGGGTGGGTGGGGCTGTATCCCCGAGTGTGAGGAAGCAGGATCCCCGTCGCATCCCCAAGGCCCTGTGGGGTGAGGCTTGGACCTCTGGGTCATTTTGGGCGTCTGGACGATGGGGGTGAGCCTTTAGTGTCTGTGTGGTGTTCGGTGACCTCGAGCGGGATGGCAACACCCGGGAACTGGCCTGTGGGGGCTCCCGACTGTCACTGAACCGCTAGTGACCGAGTCGTGCCCGAGCCTGGAATGAAACCTGGGTGCAGTGCTCCGGACAGGTGGCCGGCCTGTCCCTGCCCCTCATCGATGGGACCCTGGTGACAGGCTGGGCAGGCGGGCAAGTGGGGCTTTGACTCCCAACGCACGGGCCGAGACAGGCTTGGGAGGAGGGCCCGCCCACCCTTTTTCGGGCTGAATCCTGCCCGCTGTGTGGATAGAACACGTGTGTCGACCATCATCTCTCAAGGACGTTCGAGATTTTTCTCCTCTGGCTCTTGGAGCGACCCGGGTGTGCGGGACGTGGGATTGTCAGAGCTGCTGCTTTCAGCCTCCGGGGTCTGTGCCCCGCTGCTGGGTTGGACTTTGCTTCCCACCCTAGACACGCCCGCGGTGGAGAGAAGCCTGCCGGTTGCCAGGGCAGCCTGTGGGGGTGTTGGTTTTGACCTCACCGTCTTCCAGGGAGCTCGGTCGGGGTGTCTCCAACCGGCCCCGGGCAGATCTGCACCCTGGGGACCTGGGTGTGGGTAGACCCGCGGGCACCCAGGAGCGCCTGTGGGCCCCTGCAGTGCGTGCTTTCAGGAGGGGTGTGCACGCTCTCTCACTTCTCACTCCGGAGGTTTGCCTTGGCGCTGAACATGCGGACGATCAAAATGTAGCCTCGTGGCGGTGGCCCGTCCAGGCTTCACGCGGGGGGCCGACCTTCCGGCGTCTCCGGGCCACACAGTAGCTACGTTGCGACCCGTCATCACAAAAAAGGAAAATCTCATGACACTTGAAGTGAGTTTATGATTCTGTGTCGGGCCTCATTCACAGCCACCTGGGCCGCCTGCGGGCTGTGGGTTGGACGTGAGTGATTTCTTTCCTTTTTCCCTCTTCTGATGGTGAGTCAGGGCGGGGGTCGGGGGGCGCAGAGTGTTCCCGGGGACAGCAGCAGACATTCGTGCCGCAGCGGTTGGTGTCTCTGGCACCCGCATGTCGCAGCGTCACATGGGAGCAAAAGCCGAGGCCCGAGGGCTGGCGGGCCTGGTCCGAGGCGTCTGTGGGGAGACGGGGCGAGGCGGCCAGCTGGGGCTGGAGCAGCTTCCCGGAACCTCAGTTCCCCCTTCCACGCCACGGCCGCTTGTCACCCGTACCTGGCGTCTGGGCTCCCAGAATGTCGCGTGGAGAGGCTCCCCGGCGCCCGCCACGGGCGTGGCCCTTCCGCCGTGGGTCTTGGGACTCCCGCGCTGTGCTGGCCTGGGTGATGTCTGCCGCCGCCGGTCTCAGCAACGCGGTCTTTCCCCAGCGCGCGGAGACGTGCTGCCTGTAGCAAAATGCAGACCTTCCTCAGCTAAACTTTTTGTGTTTCTTCACCTTTTTGTGTTGGACTCCAGCAGACGATACAATGACACATTATATGCAGACAAACTGCAGTTCGTGGTGATTTCTCCTGAAGACTTGGGAGGACTTCTGCTGGTGACTGTCTTTGGTGGGGGCACTTCTGCGCGCAGATAAATGCAGTTATGGTTTCTACAGCGAAGTTTTTCCTGGGCGGATGAAGTATGTCACTGGTTCCCAGTGCTCTGAAGAGATGGTGCCTGCAGGCTCTGCTTCCCAAGCAGGTTTGACAAACGCTGATCAGATCCTCCAGGAATCCCCCTTCACTCTCCTCCCCAGGGCAGGCCTTTCTCTGACGGGGAGCTCAGTACCTCCAGAGCAGGTTCATCCCAGGTCTGGTCAGCTGATCTTCAGAGGGCCGTTACTTCCCATCCTTTCATCCCCACGCCCAGTGGGGGGACTGTCACAGTCCGTGCGGGGTGTGTGCGTGTGTGTGTGTGTGTCAGACGTGGGTGCTCCACAGAATGACGGCCTGTGAGCCTCGGTGTCTGTCCCCAGGGACCTCCTGTCACCGTGGGGAGCAGTTACGTAGCCGCCTGGGAATGGGGCGTGATGGCCAGAGATGGCGGGAGGCCAGAGGATGGGGAGAGCTCGTCCCCCAAACCTGGACCCTGAACAACTGAAGCTTTCAGCTCCCAGCTCGCACCTGGGACCCGGTCACTGTTGTGACATCGAGCGAGTTATCGGCCACCCTCCTGCCCGCCGAGTTCACCTGTGAGGTGGAAACAGCGCGAGCGCTTGCCTAATAGCATGGGGGCCTGGGGGACAAAGGTGGGGGTCGGGCTCCGCACCTCACCCGGGGCACCGCGAGGGCTCCTGCGAGGTGTGTTCCTGACCTGTGACCCTGGCCAGGCTGCTGACTTCTGACGCTGAGCTTCTGAAACAGCCACCTCCGCGTCCGTCTGCCACACTGCGACCGCGGCGGCTCTCCTGCAGCGTGGCCCTTGCGTCCCCTCTCTGAGCACGAGGACAACCTCCCCGCCCCAGTGCCCACAGCGGTGGCTGTGAGGGTCTGCTGGCCTCGCGCCCGGGGCCGAGCCACACAGGCGCTGCTGTGCTGGAAGTGGGGTGGGGGCTGGGCCCCCTCCGCGGGACCACTGGCCGGTGGGAGGCACCGGGGCTCCGGGAGCACAGTCTGGAAGCCAGCGACTTGCGGAAGAAGACTCGGGAATTTTCTGCAGGCGATCGATAGGCCTGTCATCCTCCTACCTCCCGGCACAGCCTCGGCCTCGGGCACCGACCTGGGACTGCTGACCGTTTCCCAGATGTGCCGCATGCCTGCGGGCCACCACGCCTTTGTGCAGGCCACCTGGGTGCTGAAGTTGACACCCAAGCCACGCGTCCTTGGGCGCCCCGGGTGCCCTCCTGGGGCGCCCCCCACAGAGCTCTGAAAGACAGCACAAAGCACGGCACCTGCCTGGCGCGCCTGTTAAAGCCTGGGGCTCGGAGAACGTTTTCCTGGCCACGTGCGTCTGGTTTCGCAAGTGTTTTATGACGTTTACTGTTGGTCACTGAGCAGGTCTCGAACGTCCCAGGTCCGTCCCTGGGATGCCGTCTGTCCCTCTTCTGTCTGAGCCCACAGCTCGATGGCCGCCAGTGGTCACACCGAGGTTCTGGGAGGGAACCGCAGGAAGAGAGGACAGTGTGTGACTTTTCTCGTTCTTCTTCTTTTCAATCCTCACCTGAGGATGTGTTCATAGATTTTAGAGAGAGAAAAAGCGGGGGTGGGGGAGAAACGTCAATCGGTTGCCTGCCACACGCACCCTGACTGGGATGAACCCACAGCTTAGGAGTGTGCCCTGACCGGGAATCGAACCTGCAACCTTGTGGTCTGTGGGACGACGCTCTAACCAGTTGAGCCACCTGGCCAGGGCGCACATGATTTCTCTTGAAAATTAAAACTTCAAGCGAAAAAGAGCAACAAGATAAACAATCCCACCACCTACCCATTTTAATGGATGAATTATGGAGCCAGATTTATATATGGGGAAGGGGGCCAAAAAGAAACCAGAGTTTATTTATAAAAATTGTGTATTTGTTCTGACATGTTTAAACTCAGTCACCTTCACAGTGCTCTCGCTTGCTGCATGCAGCACACCTATCGAGACGTTTTACCCACTGCCCAAAACGGGCTTCGAGCCTGTGGGTCTTGACGCCCTTAGTGCTTCTGCTGGTTTTTGTTTCACCTCTTCCACGTCGGCAGAATGTTTCCCTCCGAGGACTTTTTTCATCTGGGGAAACAAAAAAAGTTGCGCAGAGCTCATGCTGTGTTTGCTCAAAAACTGCCGAACGCTCACCGCGGTGCGGGCAGGTGCGTTCATAAATCACCCATCATGAAGCAGGCAAACGTGTTGAAAAAGTCCGAGGAAAAAATTCACTGAAGCCGAACGTAGCCTCTCACAACAGCGCCAGCTGGTGCACTGGTGCAGGTGGGTTCCTGGAACACTCACTGGCAGGGGGAGCTGGTACTCTAAGGGGCCCACCCTCCTGAAGGTAATTACGATTTTTGGGGGTCTCCCTCATAAGTAGCGTATCCGTGCATACTTTCACTGACATAACCGCTGCTTATCACACTTACCACGTAGCGTTTAACTCTTGGGGGACCCTTTACTCTCAGTCATAGTGTTTCCAGGCTTTGTGAAGACCCAGGCCCTGATGGGACCTTGGCTCAGGCCCCCAGAGCCTGTCCCTGACTCCCCTGGGAGCTCCATTTGCCAGCAGGCGCCCGGAGCCACCCCGTGCTGTGAACCAGAAGCTCCACCCCGTGCTGTGAACCAGAAGCTCCACCCCTGGGCCCGGGGTGTGTGGGACATGCTCCCCGCCAGGTTCCGGAGCCGCAGAGGGTGGGAGCATGTCCCGAGGTGATAGTACGTTCCTGCTCAGAGTCCACGCCTCTCTGTCCTCCTCGCTCTCCCTGCTCCCCAGCCCCCGGGGGAAGGCTCAACGCACGCCGTGGTGGTTGCAGTCGGCTGGCTTCATTCGTTCGTTCGTTCGTTCGTTCGCTCGTTCTTTCATTCTCTCACTCAGTTCTGCAATGAGAGGAGAGGAAGCTTGGTAGAAATGGAGAGGGCAGGGTGCCAGGCAGAGTGCCTCTCCTCTGGGCCCGGGCTGTGAGGCTGAGAGAGTGGCGCCGACCACGTGGTCTAGGGCAGGCCCAGCAGAACCAGGCGAGACCTGCCTTTCCACCCAGCACAGTCCTGTCCTGTCGAGGCTGGTGGGGGTGGTGGGAGGCTGGCGCTGCCACAGGCACAGGGAGCCCACGCAGGGCCAGGGCTGGGAGCCGTGTGGTGCAGCAGGGGCCCCTTCTCCGGAAATTCCTCGGCAGGATTGCTATAGAAACTGGGTACATTTCTGTGAAGTTGCGTTCCTACTCACCCTCTTGTCAGGTTCCACTCCAGAATTCTCAGAAACACTGCAGTGTGTCCTTGAGCTCGGTGCCCGTGGCCCTTCTCATTTCCTATTGGTCCCTGTGCAGCTATTGTTTAGGGCCACCGCCCCCACTGTCCCAGGGAGCAGGGGCAGGGCCAGACCTCGCTGGGAGGGACTGGCGTGAGGTCCCACTCCTCACCGATCGCATGTGCTGGGCACTTCGTGAGCCTCTCTTAGCCTGGTTTCCTCATCGATAGACGAGGCTGTTTGTTCTGTGTTCCTGAGCTGTCCCGATCACCTGCTGCGTGCCCAGCCCTGGGGGAGGTGCTGGGAAACAGACTAGCAACATAGGGTCCTGGTGCTTAACTTGGTGAGTGAAGGGGGGGAGCTCAGAGGTCTGACCATGCTGAGAAGGAGCTCCCAGTCCAGCCAGGGGCTACAGGAGACCAAGTCCCTGAGAGGGTGGACACGACCCAGGTAAAGTGGCTAACAGATGGGGCAGGCTCAGCTGTGACAGTTCCTTCCCTCCTTCCATAATTCTGCTTACCTTGTCCCCTCCCTCCCAGTGCCCAGGTGTCTGTTCCCCTCTGCCTCCTTCGGAAGCTTTGGGCAGTTCCTCATCAGATTCCTTATATGCCTTTGGTCTCAGGGACACAGGAATGACGCCCCCCCCCCCCCCCACACACACCCATGTCTCTGCAGACAGCAGCTACAGAGAACAGAGAACAAAGCTGGGGAGTTATTTATTTATTTCTCGCTTTGCAGAAATGTTTATTTGAAAGCAGCCCGGCAAGGCGGATGGTTTGATTTGATTAGCAAGTCTAAATGTATTAGCGGCAAGACAGAAACGATATTACAATTAGCAGTAATTAGCTGTGCTGATGACTCTGGGTGGCAGTGCAGGGTGACAGATGTGCCTCCTGGTCCGGGTGAGACGGAGAGGGCGCTTCACCCCTGCGAAGGGACTGGGCCCCCCGGGGGCGCAGGGCCCCGGCCCAGTTGTCGGCGCGTCTGAGTAACAGCTAATTAGTCACTTCGCGGAGGCGCATGCGCACGACCCGCCCGCTGCGAGTGCTGCGAGCCGTCGTGCGCGGGGCGGCCGGCCTGACCTTGGGGCGCCGGAGCCTCCCTGGCCGCCGGAGCCGGCCCCGCTGACGACAGCAGCGGCGGAGGCCTTTGTCCCCAACTCATCTCTGTGCGGGTCTCGATCACAGCACAGCTCCTCTCGGCCGGTGCCGCGCCCCGGGCTCAGCCGGGGCGGCAGCGAGGCCGCCCGCGGCCGCGTTTGTCGACCCGTGGCCGGTGCCTGCTAACACTTAAGGTGCTGCGCAGACTCAAGAGACGCTGGGAACTGAGTTAGATTAGCTCAACAAGCGTCGGTGACTTTGGACGAGGGTGGGGTGGGGTGGGGACGCCCGCAATGCAGCCTGCCCTCCAGGAGCTCCCAGTGTCCCTTCCGACGGGGCCACCAGACACGCACACGTTGCACACGTTCCGCAGCGGAAAGCCAGGCGCGTCTTGCTGGTGATAGCGATGTTTGGAACTGGACAGGGGGTGCTGCTGCTACGTGGTGAACGTAGGAAATGCCGCTGAATCGTTCGCTGTGAAGTGGGGTGTTTAGTCCTCACCCAAGGACATTTCTTTTCATTGCTTTTAGAGCGAGAGGGAGGGGAAGAGGGAGGGAGAGAGACCTTGCTGCAGGAGAGAAACGTCTACTGGGCGCCTCCCCTACGCTCCCGTACCAGGGATTGTTCACACCCAGACTGGGGGTTCACGGACCCCGGATCAAGGATTGAACTGCAACCCAGGCATGTGCCCTGACTGGGAATCAAACCAGCGACCCCTTGGCTGGCAAGCCAGCACTCAGTCCACTGAGCCACACCAGCCAGGGCTTTGTCTCGATTTTAAAAAAAGAAAAGTCCTAAGCAATACTTTGGAAGCCCAAACACAGCAAACTGGGTGCATCCCAGAAGCTTCAAAGAGATTAAGTTTCTGCAGACGCTGGGCCCATGGGTGGGAATGCCCCCAGGTGTGGCCCCAGCGGCAGCACCTGCCAGGCTGCTCCGAGGGGCAGCCCCTCCAGACCCCTAGGCCGTCAGGGGGTCCTCAGACTCCAGGCCTGGGCCAGGCCTGGGGGTGCAGCAGAGTGAGGCAGACGTGATCTTCCCAGCTGGGGGCTGTGGTTCAGAGCTGCCCGAAGCCTTGAGGTGGAGCATCGGGGAGACAGCTTGAGAACACCCTTTCTGAATGCAGTGCGACTTCAGTTCAAGGGTTGTTGCGATCGGGGCGGAGGCACGCTCAGCCGTCGGCTGTGGAAGCTGCTCTCCTCCCAGGCCAGGGCCCGGCAGTGGACAAGCCCGTCTCCCTTGAGAGTCACACAGAACAGTGACCGTCCAGTCCCTAGTGCACTGTGCTTGGGCCCCTGGACTGAAACCCTGGCCCAGGGCCGTCCCGTGGGAGCTGGGGTGGGGGTGGTTGGAGGGGCCGTCCAGAACAGGAAATGAAGAGTCAACCCACAGGTGAGAAGACGCCCAGCCCCACCTGTGCTGGACGGGCACCCGTGGCGCGTACTGGCAGTGCCCGGGGCTGGGGCTCACGGGGACCGGCGGAACTCTTACCCAGCACTGTGGGCCGGGAGTGGCGGAGTTTAGAAAACAATGTGGAGTCATCTGGTGAAGCTGAAGTTAGACACTCATCTCCTGTGACCAGAAATCCTGCTTCCGGCTGTGTGTACGCCTCAGAGAAGCCCTTTCACAGGGGACTGCGCACTCCCCACAGCAGCCACACAGACAGGTGGACGGGGCGGCAACACGGCTGATGGGGAGCGGTGAGCAGGTCCCTGCTTGCACTGTGGGGCTGTGCACGGCGGGAGCCAGACCACGTGCGGGGACGACAGTGAATTGCAGACACCTGCGGTTGAGTCTGAAGAGGAAGTGGCAGAATACTCTCGTATGACTTCGTTTATGTAAAGTTCAAACCTTGCAAAACAAAGCAATGTACTTTTTGATAAACATGTTTAGTAAACTACAAAGTCACAGAATGATGTGCAGAACTGTAGCTGCCTGTACATGGGGGAGGGTAGGGCATGCAGAGGCATTTCAAAGCCGATGTTCATTGTCCTTTGTTAAGCCGGAGACTGTGTACACAGACGGTATTTGTATTCTTTAGATGGGACACGCATTTAACCATTTCCAGTGTCTTCTCAGTACTTAAGACATACCCACGTTTTTGTTTTTATTTTTTAAAGCGTTTTTTAAAAGATTTATTTATTTATTTACTTATAGAGAGAGGAGAAGGAAGGGAGAAAGAGCAATGTATGGTTGCCTCTCACATGGCCCTCCCTGGGGACCTGGCCTGCAACCCAGGCATGTGCCCCAACTGGGAATCAAACCGGGACCCTTTGGTTCCCAGCCCGCGCTCAATCCACTGAGCTACACCAGCCGGGCATCCCACGTTTTTAAAGTGAGCCCGCGGGCATGGCGTGTCCTGCCTCAAACCACGTGAGATTCTGGGCTTTAGGGCAGGAGGACAGGGGTCAGGGCTGCCCTTGGTCATGCAGCCTCCAGGGACAGGGCACCTCCAGCTTCCCAGAGGAAAAAAGTTGTAACTTTCCAAAACAAGACAGAATGGTCAAAAGTGTGTGAGGCATGTAAATTGTGGAGCTCATGTCATAAGTTTTTTTTTCCCCCCTAGAGTAGCGGCAAGGCCACATTTTAAAAGTTCTGTTTTAATCAAGCTAAATTCTGGAAATAAAGCAAAATTGATTAGCGCCCTCTCCTGGGCAAGGGGGGATGGAGCGCTGGCGCCCCCGCGGGAGGACGGCAGCTCGCGCTGGTTCAGCACCACGGACAGCGCCCCGCGGGCTCCGCGTTGGTGCCGGGAGCGCCCCTTGCTGAGTGGGGCGGCCTTGCGGTGGCGTGGAGACCTGGCTTGGCATCCTGCCTCTTGGACTTCCTGGCTGCGTGGCTTTGGGCAAACCCCCTAGGGCCCTGGAGCCTCTGTTCCCTCCTGTCTTCCTTGTAGGGGAGGTGCGACAAGGAAGCTGCTGTGATGGTGCCCAGCGTGGGCTTGGGGCCCCGAGAGTGGTCATCCTCATTAGATATAACCCCATGCTGTTGAGGGGAGGGGCTCCTTCAGGCAGCACACGTGGGCCTGGCACGTGGGTCTCCGTGAAGCGTCCAGTTGGCTGAAAGGGTGGCCAAAGGGACCAGGGTGAGCTGGGCAGGGCAGGAGGCACCCGATCAGCTCGGGTCCTCGGAGCCATGTGATTAGGCAGCTGGTACAGGGTTGGGGTGCAGGGGGACAGGAGCACCTGCCTATCCTCCACCTGCACTTCCTGCTCAGGACCAGCCTCCAGGTGACCACAGGAGAAGCAAGGCCAGGCAGGTGCCTGCCAGGAGCCTGGGCCCTTGACCTTGAGTTCCTGGAGAGAAAGGTGTCTTGATGCACTTTAGGGGTAGAGAGATGGTGGTGGTAGCTTCTAGAAAGTTCTCTCTTATCTTTGCTCATTGAGTGAAATGAGAAGCAAGGTCCTCACCTGAGCATGTGGGTAGGGGAGCAGGGGGAGGCGGCAGAGGATGGGGAGTCACTGGCCATGAGAGTGACCAAGTGGTGACCCTGCCCTGGGAGAAAGGAATGGCAATGGGAAGGTCCACGTTCTCTCCGCTCTGAACCCCAGGGCACCTGCTTCTGGTCCTCCCTGCACCCGTGTGTTAAATCACATTTCTTTTTTTTATTTATGTGCCCAACGGTTGGGCCCTGAGCTGAGCTCCAGGATCTAAAGTCTCGAGAACACAGAGGACATTACACTGCTAGCTAGCTAAAACAAGTTAGTTCGCTCTGTCTCCTGCACCACGCTGGCTCACTGAATCCACGTCGTACCCACGGCGGCGGCTCTGGTTTGAACAGAGAGCCTGGCACGGGCGGAAGAGTGTCTGCCCTTGGAAGAGCGTGCGCTCTCCTTCCGTGGCTGGCTCGGTTGGACGCACACTGGTCAACGCTAGGCCATGGCTGTGGAGCTGGGGACAGGGGCCCGGAGGTGACCTACCTGCTGTCGGCCTCAGTGTAGGTTGTGTGGGTGTGGGACTTGGTGCCATGCAGCCGTGGGGCGTCCGGGCGTGGGGGTGGTGTACATGAGCATGTGTGCAGGGCTCGTGTCGGGTTTGATCGTGCAGAACCCCACATCCTCGCACACGCATGTGCTTGCAGCATCGCACGCCAACGCTCTGTGGCCCGCTCCTGTTTCTTCTCTTGCCTGCCGTGATCCCAGCCCAAAGCCTTAGTGCTTCTGAGCCAAGGCTGCAGGGCCCGCCTCCTCCAGGGGTCCAGGGACATAGGCCCCAGCCCCCAAGCTCCAGACTTGGTGACTCATCAGCGTCCGACACACACCCATTGACTTTTGTTTCTGCAGATAATTATACCTGTGTTCTTTCCTGCTTCCTCCTGGCTTATTCCTGCTAATGCTTTAAGAACTGACGTTGTACCTCCTCCTCCGAGAAGTCTTCCCTGCCTTTGCAGGGCTAGGCCAGGTCTTCCTCAGCTGGTTGCACAGCTCTGGGAGCGGGAGCCACACAGCCCCCTCCCGTGGTGCCCCACACCAGCCCTCACGGCATCTCACCAACACTGGGACCTCGGTAGGTGCTTGGTGTACATTAGCTGAGTTTTGGATTGGTCACCTGCCCCCTCCCCTCAGTCACACACATGAGGATTCCTCCCCAGGCCTCCCTGTGAGAACCTGGTGGGGTTCCTGGAGGAGAAACCCACAAAACTGGGGGCCTCCAGGAGTTTTTAACTTGATCTCGTCCCCACTCAGCCTCCAGCAGGGTGCTGGAGTTACCGCTCATGCGATCCTGCCAGTGCCTGGTTCCCGTGGCTTCTGCTCTCGGAAGCTCGGATGCTCTGTGGCCACCTGCCTGTCTCTCCGGGCAGCCTCCTGCCCCCCCGCCTGGGCCTGTGCTGGGCCTGGTGGTGTGTGTGAGGGGCTCCCTGTCTGGGGGCAGACACACACACAGCCTGGTGCGCACTGCTTTGGGGAGGGAAAGGTCCCAGGGAAAGGTCAGCCCCCTGAGGGCCAGCAGACCTGAAGGGCATCAGTGTTTGCTGGTTGATGGAGTTGGGGTCCATGAGCCGTGGGCCTGTGCTGGCTCTGCCCAGAGCACCCCAAGCTGCCCCCCATGGCGTGGTGTGGGGCGAACAGCATGGGCCACCACCACCCGCTCCGCCCCCCAGGAAGCTGTCCGGCCAGGTCCAGGTCCCAGACCCCTTTGTGTCTCGTGTCCCCCCTTCCTTCAACAAGATGGTGAAAATGAACAGTAGGCCAAAATGTCCAAGTGTAAAAAACATTAAAAAGAGGAAGAGCAAACAGCCTTTCAGAGAGAGTTAATGTTTGCACAGCGCACGGTCCGGCTTTGCACTTGCGACAGGGCCTGGCAGTTGCTGCGTGGCTGTGTCCTCGGCCTGGTGTGTGGAAACTGGTCCTTTGCAGAAGGGCAAGGGCTGGGCTGGGCGGTGGCTGTGGGCTAAGGGAAGAAGTGTCCTTGATGGTGGGCTTGCAGGCGGGGGGCGGGCCCGGGAGGGAGCAGGGTGGTACAGGATGGGGAGGTGGTGTGCTTGGGGGAGGGGCATGCTCCCTCTGCCATGGCTGTGGGACCGCCGGGGGGGCAGTGGCCACCAGGTACAGCTCCCACCCATGGAAGGGGAAGGAGGGTGACACGCTTGATGGATCCAAAGTGCCTGTGATGCCACTTGGCGGCGTCCTTTCTCCGACCACATCTCCCTGGGAGACCAGGTGAGGGAGGCCAGAGGGCCAGGAGGGAGGACCCACCGCTTGGCAGGACCCCCACCCCTCACTTCTTGGTGTTTCCTGTTTCCAAAAAGGGCCAAGTGGATTCCGAAAGTAGGAGCCACTGCCTGGGCCGGCCCAGCAGCAGCCCCAGAGTCAGGTCCAGTCCCCCCGTCCTCCCCAGGCATCGCGGAGGTGGCCTGGATCTCCACCCCAGATAAATCCCGCTATCTCTGCCATTAAACAGTGGCGTCTCCAGGGCTGAATTGCCACCTGCAATGAGTAAATTAAATATTGACGGTTCCATTGACTGCTAAATTTAATTTGGCGCCATCTTGCCGGCCGTAATGGGGCTGGGACGACTTGCCCTTTCATCCTGCTGTCATCCCGTTGGGGCTGAGTGATGAGGAAGCGATGTGCTCCTCAGGACGTGGACGGCCTGACCCTGCACGGGTCAGGCCTCTGCCCTGTAAATTTGGCGACAGCCCTCGTTGTCCCTGCTGCTCAGCCCCGCCCCCAGGTAACCTGGGTCTCAGACCACCGGGCGCCTGCGGGGACTTGGCTCGCAGGGACATACCTCTGCTTGTGTTGTTGAGGGGAGAGCGCCGCGCCCTCTCTGGATACTTGGGGGGGCGGGGGGAGATGCGGGGCATGGTACGCAGCACCGTGCCTGCCTTTACTCATGGAGTAAATGCGTGAACTGCGTTCACTCTTCTCGTCTGTGATGTTAACGAACAGCTGTGAGCGCCAACTCCGGGCCAGGCCGCACTCTAAATGCCTTCCGGGTATCTTCTCACATTAAAGCCGCAGTACTGTGCGCACAGGTCACGGTTCCCACATGGGGAAACTGAGGCGCAGAGAGGTTCAGAGGCCCTTGTGAGGTCACACAGGCTGGGAGGGGTGATGTCCAAGCCCAGGGCCAGGGCTGACCAGGGACTGTGCCGCCACTCTCTGCCCACTGGGGTCTCGCAGCGGGATTGCTGGGCAGTGGGTGCTCCGCGCTGGTGCTCTGGCACGGCTGTCCCACTGGGCCCGTGCCTCAGCCCTCCTTGCCTGGACTGCCCTCTTCTCCCTGCGGCGCAGAACCTCGGGTCCCCTGTCACAGTTGCCATTCTTCAAAGGCCTCCAGGAAGCTGGTCCCGCTGCGGCCCCTGCAGTGGGGTCACTGGCTGCGTCACTGCAGGCCCGAGGCATGTGCTCCTGCTGAGTGGACCGGGTATCTGAAGGCCCAGATCTGGCCAGTTCAGCTGCTTTCTTGCTGTGTGGCCCTGAGCAGGTCACTTCATCTCTCTGAGACACTGATACAGACAAGAATGCTCAGCCCACAGCGCTGCTTGGAAGAGCAGATAAAGAAGAATAACAAGAGCAGCGGCCACCGCTCACTGAGTGCGTGCGCTAGGCAGGAGTTTGTCCTGGCCGTGTATTTACCTTCTCTCTCGTTCTTCGAAGGGTCCTGCAGCCCTGGCCAGTGTAGCTCAGTGGACTGAGTGCCGGCCTGCAAGCCACAGGGTTGCTGGTTCGATTCCCAGTCAGGGCACATGCCTGGATTGTGGGCCAGGTCCCCAGTAGGGGGTGTGTAAGAGGGAACCACACATTGCTGTTTCTCTCCCTTTCTCCCTCCTTTCCCCTCTGTCTAAAAAAAAATTTTTTTTTTAAAAAGGGTCCTACAGTGTAGACAGTGGGGAAAATGAGGCTTGGGGGTTTCCTTGTCCTTCCCAAATCATCACCAGTTTTGAAGGACAGAGCTGGGATTAAGCCCAGGCCCTGAGCCCCGTCCCTGCGTGGTCCAGGCTGCCCCCGTCTTCTGGAAAGGCCACCGTCCTTGCCCACTGTGGAACCATCTTCACCCCCAGCTTCGTCCTTCCAGTTAGATGTTTACGCTCATGAAGCACCGGCCCCCCGCCTCCCACCCGACTCCTGGCAGCTGCGTTCTTAGTCCCTGGGTCTCAGGGGCCGGCCAGTGGGTGAGCCACCCCTGGGGCCCTGCATCCAGGCGAGCCTCTGTCCCTAGGAAGAAACGCACCCCCCACGCATGATTACTTGCGGATGGACGCTCCCTTCGTGAGCGCTGACCAGGGGACGGTAGGCATTTTCTGAAACTGACCTGACGGCATGTGTTCTCAGCTTCGCGTCCCTGCTCGCAGCTGTGCAGGCGGCTGTGGGCGGCCTTGGGCGGCCCAACAGGATGGCCACGGCCGAGTCCCGATGCCGCGCTGTTCACAGGCACTGAAATGTGCCTTTCGCGTCATTTCCACCCGGCACAAATTATTGTTCTTCGTTTGACCGCCCATCATTTACACGTTCCTAGCTGGTCAGCGGTACGGAAACAGAACACGGGCCCAATGTGCCTGGGGCCGTAGGCCCTGCTGCCTTCCCAGGACAGGGGCCTCCCGGTTGCAGACGGAAGGGGCAGATCCCTGGTCCTCTCCCAGCCGTGCACTGCCTGGGCGGTGGGGGAGGGTGTGAACCGATCAGGGTGAACTCGACGGACCTGGTGCTTGGAGGGATGCGGTTGCCTTTGGTTCGGTGATGGGAATAACCGCTTCTCAGTGACTCTGTAGACCTGACTTGCCTAAGAGGGACCAGCCGGGTATACGGAGAGAGACGGGTGGGAGGGGCTGGAAGACCCAGCCCTGGCTCAGTCCACGATGCATTTGGACGGCACCTGCTTTTCAGGCCTGACTGACACACTGGGGAGAGCGAGTCCAGGCCAGATGCAGCAGGTTAGCAGTGTAGCTGCCGGGGTTGGGGGTCAGGGGTCAGTGGTGACTCCCTGGGGGCCTGGGTCTGCTCGCAAGCAGGTGCCCCTCCCACAGCCCCCTTTCATATCTTCCCACGAGGGTTGGAGCTGCGACTGTGTTTTTCTCAATATGTCATTTTTTCTTTGGGATGGAATTTACATACGTTGAAATTCACAGAGCTTAATCGTGCTGGTTGATGAGTTTTGACAGTCGTGTTCACCCGAGGAACGTGCGTCACAGTTGAGACGGCTCATCCCTATCCCCTCGGAAAGGTCTCCCTTGCGCCCCCAGGGGGCGCTGCTCTGGGTCCCCTCACTCTTGTGGGGGTTCACTCGCTCCTGAGCTGCGGGAAGTGGCCTGTCTCTGGTTCCAGCGTGGTGCTTCCCAGGGGCCTCCGAGCAGTGGGCATGCCTGCCATCCGCCTGTGCCAGGGAATGGCGCAACTCAGCACATTCATCCGGCTGCATCAGACACCCCGGGGCCCCGCGCTCACCCCCCGGAACTGCGGGAGTCGCCCAGTGTTGGACACCCCGGGGCCCCGCGCTCACCCCCCGGAACTGTGGGAGTCGCCCAGTGTTGGACACCCCGGGGCCCTGCGCTCACCCCCCGGAACTGCGGGAGTCGCCCAGTGTTGGACACCCCGGGGCCCTGCGCTCACCCCCTGGAACTGCGGGAGTCCCCAGTGTTGGACACCCCGGGGCCCTGCGCTCACCCCCCGGAACTTCAGGAGTCCCCAGCATTGGACACCCTGGCTCTTCCCTATCAGCAGGACCTTCCCGTCCACCTGTCCACCGCGGTCACCACTGGCTGCATGGTGTCAGACCCAGGCTCCCACCGCACCCGGCACAACTGGGTGGATCCTCGCCTTCCTTGCAGCTGTGCCTGCAGGGCCTGGCACGGGGCAGCTGCTCAGTCAACAGCGGCTGAGTTTTGTTGGTGCCAGCAGGTCGAGAAAGCCGTGGGCTTTAGTCCTGCGGCTCAGGGAACCCCCCGGGAACCCCCGGGTTTGGCGGATTGTCCTGCGTTGTGGTCTGGGTGGCGCTCACCTGGGTGGAGACGTTGGTCACGACCCCTGGAGCTGCACACACAGCCCTGTGCCGCTCCCTGCAGGTCAGCTGCGGCTGGTGTTGCTCTCTGGGGCCCTCTTTGGGGAGCCAGGGCTCTGAGGGGGCAGGGCCGCCCCGGGGTCACTGGGGTGCAGGTATGCCTCTCCCAAATTAGACTCCAGGGCGTTGGAGGTGGCAGGGCGAGGGGGCCGAGGCAGGTGGGGAGCAGGAGTCTGTGGAGACTGGACTCAAAAATGACCGTTTTCCCGAGATCCAGAGGTCGGTGGGGGAGAGGCCGTGGGAGACGCCCCTGCCCATTGCCTTTCGTCCTCCTCGCCATTTGTTTTGAAGGTGCCTCCCCAGCGGTGGCCTCTATCCCCAGGGCCCTCTGTGGAGGAGTGGACACAAGAGACCCCAACCTTGGATATTGTGGAGCAGGAGGTGAGGGGACGGGTGGTCTCTGGGGCCCAGGGGAGGGGGAAGGGCAGGCACCAGCCTTTCCATGTTTTCCTGTCACCCTGGCCCCTGGGAGGCGGCCTAGAGACCAGCCCAATGCTACCTGCCTCCTTCCAGGGACAGACCAGAGGGAAGCAGATGCCAGTCTTCCCCGTGGCCGGCAAGGCTCCTGCCCCAGCCCCTGGGCCTCTGTACACAGACCGCCCATCCCTCCCCAAGCCAGCGAGGCCGGGCCTCACCTGGGCGCCCTGCAGAGGGTGTGGGCCTGCCTGCTCTCCTGCCTCCTAGCCAGCGGCTCCCACCCAGGACCCCCGTCCCCTCCCCACAGACAGAGCTGGGCAGCAAGGCCAGTGTCTCCTGCTTGGGCATCAGGGGTGCCCCAACGGCCTGGGGGGGGCGTTCGACAGGGTCCTTACTGGCCCTCAGACCCTCCCCCAAGTCCAGTTCTCTCTCAGACGTGGCATTTCTCAGTTGAGTTGATGTCTCACAGTTTTGCTGGTCGCGTGGACACCCTGCCAGAGAGCCAGTGCTGCTTCAGGGCCTGCCGTCAGGGGTGGGGGTGTCCAGCACGCTCCACCCCACCCTGTGCCCACGCCTGTGTTTGTCAGACACCCCGGGTGGGTTTTTGCACCCCCTCGAGATCACAGCACAATTCTCCGTCCGCAGTGCCATTCAGAGTGTGTACTTCCTACTAAAGAGCACAAAATTGCACCCTTTCAGGTTAATTAAACCACTTGGCCGCCCTGGGGCTGCTGAAAGGGTGTCTTGAATGTCAGTGCAGAGAAGCCGCCGTGTCGCCTGGGCTTTCTCATGAACAGCGGCCTCCCTGGCAAAGACCTCCGTCTTGGTTAAGTGGCCCTGGGCTGGTCCGCTCGGTCAGGGTCACCGAGACCCAGCTGAGCAGAAGCCGCCCGTGCTGGACAGTGGGCCGCCGCGTCCTCATAGCGTCCCCCGCCCACCTCCCTCAGCTGCACTTGTGAACGGGTTTGCTCTGAGGTGGGGGGTGGGTGGCGTCTCCGAGCCTGAGCTTCAGAAAAGGACGCCCCTCCAGGGACCTAAGAAGCCCAATTTGGAAGAGCGTTCTCTTGTGCCCCCTCCGCCCCTTTGTCCTTGTTTTTACTTGTGAATGTGTGAGGGGCACAGTGACAGGCCTTCGCGTGAGCCCCACCAGGGGAACAGACCGCATCTCGTCCCAGTCGCTCTGACTGTCTCGAAGTGCTGAGACCTGCAGAGGAAGGAGCGTCTGCCCTGCACCGGTCCCCCCCAGGGGAGCTGCTGCCGTGCCCCGGTTTTGCCATGCATCCCCAACCACACAGCCGGGGGGCTCCCTCTCCTTGAGCGGTGTCTGTGAGTTCCCGCTCGGGACGTGTGGGCTTTGCAGGAACACGTCTTCATGCTGGCAGGGCACGTGTGTGCGTGATGTGTTTCTCTGGGCGTGTGCCGCATCGCGACGGCAGACATGCACACGGGCTGGAAGAAGCAGAGACTTCCGGGGGACGGGGTCCCCCCTTGTCGGATGGCCTGGGCGGGACTCCAGGGCACAGAGGCCTCAGACTGGGCCCAGCCCTCAGGGAGTCTTCTGAGGTCCAGCTGTGTCTGAGGTCCCCCGGGCCGCCCAGGGACTCTGCTGGAGCAGGAGAAACTTGTTTTATCTTTGACTTTTATGGCCCCTTTTTTCCTATTAAAATGCTTGGAGCTGTAAATGCCTTTCCGTAGCTGACCAAGTGCACTCTGGTCTGTCTGGAGCTCCCGCAGGTGCCTTGGGGCAGCTGCTGCTGGTGTTGCTAAATCCCCCGCAGACCAGAGGTCGGCCTGGCCCAGCCCAGCCTGCAGAGCGCGTCTGCAGCTTGTCAGTTCAAGGCGTGTAAGGACAGGAGGCAGGCCCCCGGGCAGAAAGGACTGGGATGGGGCGGGGGTGGGGGGGTGGGGGGGCGGTGACTGGAGAAGACCCAGTACTCCGGGCTCTTTTTTTTTTTTTAAAGATTTTATTTATTTATTTTTAGAGAGAGGAGAAGGGAGGGAGAAAGAGCAATGTATGGTTGCTTCTCACATGGCCCTCACTGGGGACCTGGCCCGCAACCCAGGCATGTGCCCTGACTGGGAATCGAACTGGGACCCTCTGGTTCCCAACCCGCGCTCAATCCACTGAGCTACACCAGCCGGGGCTCAGTACTCCGGGCTCTTTGAAGAAACTCTCTTAACACTGCCTTTCCAGCTTCAGGAGCGTCTCAGTTTCGAAGTCCAGTTCATTGATCACGTTTTGCGGTCCCACGTGGGGTTGTTCACCCGACGCAGAGTCCCCAGGCGAGTCTCTCCCTGGTCTTTCCTGCATGTCCTGCGGTCATGGGCATCCTGTGTGGGTCTCTGGCCCACGCTGGATGTTTTTCTTTCTTTGTTAACACGGTGCCAGGTAGGGATCGAAGTCACTGTTTTTCCCATGTGAGCGTATGCTTGTTCCAATGCCGTCTGTGACACTGTGGTCCTTTCTGCACTGAACGAAGTACCTGTGCCGAAAACCAGCTGGCCGCGCACGTGAGCCCGCTGCGGGCTCCGGTTCCGCTGCCGTGTGCACGGCGTGGTGCCCGCACCCCACGGTCTCGGCTGCCCGGCTTTCCAGCAGGCCCTCGGTCGCACGGCCAAGTCCTTCACCTTGCTGGGTGATGCTTTCGTGTGTTCCGGGGTTGCCTTGGCTGCGCTGGTCCTTTGCATTTCCTATACTTTTTTAAATCATCTGGTCAATTTTTACCAAAAAAAAAAAAAGTCTGCTGAGATTTCGATTGAGGTTGTCATTGAATGTGTAGATCAGTTTAGGGAGAACTGACACCTTAACAGTACCGAGCCTCCTAATCCACGGTGACATGCGTCTCTCTCTGCGAGGGTCTGTAAGTGCCTCTCTCAGCAGCATCTGGGGGCTTGCCGTCCGCAGGCCACACGCAGCCATCGTCACATTTACCTCTCAGTGTCCCTCCCTTCTCAAAGCTACGGCGAGTGGCATCGAAACATGTTTTGAATTTCCGTGTGTTGGTGGCCAGTGCACAGACATACAGTTTTTTCTATATGTTCATCTTGCCTCTTGCAGCCTTGCTGATAAACTCACTTATAGTTCCAAGAGCTGTTTTTGTAGATTCTGTAAGATTTCTTTTATGTAGCCGATATTGCCGTCTGCAAGTGAGGGCAGTTTCATCTCTCCTTTCTGACCCGGAGGCCTTTTCTTTCTTTTTCTTGCCTGATTGCATTGGCCGGACTCCCAGCCGGGGGTGAGAGAGTGTCTCCGCCGCGTTCCCGATCGCAGGGTTCAGGGTTCCCTCGTTACGTGTGGTGCCGGCTCTTGGCTTTCATGGGTGACTTTTTATCAGGTTAGGGAAGCCGCTTTCCATTCCTAGTTTGCTGAACGGTTTTGTCTTGAATAGATGAATTTTGCTTGATCCTTTTCTGTGTCTACTGAGATAACTGTATCGTGGTTCCCCCGCCCACCTGATACTCAAGTGCTGGGGCAGCCTTGCGTTCCTGGGGTAAATTCAACTTGCTTGTGTTGTATTAGCCCTTTTATTATTGTTGGGGTTGACTTGCTAACACTTTGTTAAGAATTTCTGCGTCTAAGTTCAAGAGAGATTCTCACTGGTCTCTGGCCACCGGGCTCCGAGCGAGGGGTGCCTGACCCACCAGGGAGGCTCGTGGGGGACATGCGTGGCTGAGTAGCACTGCCCCTTCGTCAGTGCTGGGTAGCGGTGATCCCCACAGAAGGAGGCTTCCGGCAAGCAGGCACCCCGAACACAGCGACATATGCGTGGGCCCGGAGTCCCTGGGAGGCAGCCATCTCCCGTCTCCCCGCCCTGACCGTCTGCCCTGCCGGTGGTGTGGCATCAGCATCGGAGAGAGCCCTGAACTGCGGAGCTGGGGTTCGAGGGTGTGTCGGGGCGTGCCCTGGGTACTGCCTACCTGACGGGCACAGTGGGGACATGTATCGAGGGCCAGAAATACTTCCACCCTTCTTAACCCTGCCTGCGGACTCTCCCCCCCGGGAGCACACTGGGATGTGGGAGTGGCTCTCTGCGCGAAGACAGCTGCTGGAACGTCATGTGTGCGTCGGGAAAGGGTGGGTTAGTGCCCACATTTCTGAGAGGGGGGGCTGGTGGAGGAGGCGCCAGCAAATCTGCTGAATGAAAGGCTCAGTGGTCGTGGGAGTGACTCACGAGGGTCTTAGCGACATCGGGAAACCCTGCACTCCCCTGAGTGAATGTAGAAAACCAGACGACAGATTCCTTGTGCCACTGCAGGACGTTGTCACCCGCAGGACGCTAACGTGCACCCAAGGGTGGCTGCCTTTGGGTGCCGCCGTTCTTTGTCTTTCTCTAGCTTCTGAGATTTCTCGCCCGAGTATTTGCTCCCCGTGACTAAGACCTGGTAACGAAAGCGGAGGGAGCAGAGCATGCTGTCTCCACACCCCACCCTGTGTGGCCGGGCTGGCAGAGCGTGCGCTCACCCACGTCCCGCAGCCCATCTCAGCGGCGCCCCCTGTCTTCCAGGCTTTGGGATCCATCACTGCAGTGCCTGTCACGGGTCCTCAGGTCAGCTCCTTGCAGAGGTTGGCCGGGCAAGGAGCGGCAGTGCTACCTCAGGTAAGCAGCCCCAGGGTGGGCCGGGGGGTGTCTGTCTATCTGTCCATCCCCGTGGTTTCGGACCCCAGCTCCCTCAGCACTAAGGTTTTGGGGGGCATTGAGCTGGGCGGGAACCCCTTCCCTTGCCCACCTTTTCCTATCCTGCAGATGCTTTCGGACCAGACCTTGTTTTCCCCAGGAAGGAACTGGGAATCAGTTTAGTGGGTGGCGACCAGGGCTTTTTTAATGGAATGAACTAGGCTGGATAGAATAGAACAGAAAATATCTAGACACATCATCACGTGGTTTCTTGAATGACTCGTTTTTGGACTGGGTTGGGAAGCAAAGAAGACGTCAAACCACAGGGTCACAAAGGGTGTGGGAGTCTGGACAAGACGACTTGTGGGGGAGGCAGGACGGGCGCTGGAGCCGGTGCTCTGGTTTCTTCCCAGAGCCCCTCGCCTGGGCTCCGCACTGCAGACAGGTCCCCTGGGCTGAGTCCCCTCTCCTGCAAGGGGCTGACACCTGGCCTCCTGGGTGCCAGGAGAATTGAGTCGCTGGCACGAAGCCCCAGTGGCCGTGCCTGGTACAGCGCCAGCCCCTGCTGGTTACTAACCAGCGCTTGGCTTTGCTGAGCATCCACTGTGGATGCCATACCCTGCTGGCGGGGGCCGCTGGAGGGCTGGACAGATGCCCCCCGCTTAAGGACAGTGAGGGGCAGCTGCCCTGGGTCCTCTTGTCCCTGTGGCAGCCTCCGCCCAGTGTCCACCTGGGCTGAATCCGACAGGGTCCTGCTCCTGAGAGGCTCGGAGTCCGGGAGGACAGACAAGGAACCAGCCACTGTTCCCAGGGTGACCGGGCTCAGTCGGCAGGATACACGGCGGTGGTAGGAGCCTCAAGGTCTGGGTTAGGTGGTAGTAGCTGGCAGTGCAGACCAGAGCCCATGGGCAGTCCCGGCAGCCCGGGGAGCCTCCAGGGCATGGAACAGCCCTCCCTTGGCGTGAGCTGGAGGTCACAGCAGGGTCGTTGTCTGCTGGTCCTCTTCGGGGGCAGAGACCTCAGTCCCCAGGCTGGTCACTGTCGGCAGCCACAGCTGGCAAAGGCCACAGTCCGCCTGCAGCTCCCACACGCAGCGCACGTGTGAGGCCAGAGGGCACACTGCTGCTTCGCCGCCCGATGCGGACAGGGTGGTGCTGCGGCCCGTCCCTCTGGCTGGTCCAGCTGGTCTGGCTGCTCCCCCGGCCTCTCTGCTCTCGGCCCCTCACCCCTGACATGGATGGTCTCTGCACCCCTGCATCCTGGCTCTGCCCAGGGCTGCCTGTTCCCTGTGCCTGTCCTCACCCGCCCTGCATCTGCCTGACCACGCAGCTGTCCCTCCCCCAGGTTAGGCCAAAGACTCTGATTCCAGACAGCCTCCCCGTCACCCCAGGCCGGGACCGGCCACCCAAGCAGCCCCCAGCGTTGCAGAAGGCCACCGTGGTCCGCGTCAAGAACCCCAGCCCCGCCCTCCCCACCGCCAACAACACCGTGAGCCATGTGCCGACGCCCGGCAGCCAGCCGCAGGCCCTGGCCGAGCCGGCCACCATCGCCTCTCCTCTGAGCAGCGCCGGCGTGGCCTATGCCCTCGTCTCCACCGCCCCCAGCCATGCTGCCGCCATCGCCCCCAGCACCGCCGTGCCCACGGTCGGCGACAGCGTCAAAGTCCAGCCCCTCCTCATCAGCGCCGACAGCAAGGTGAGGATGTGCTCACGGGCAGGCCCGGGTGTGCCCACCCACACGGCAACCACTGTCCCAGAGGGGCCAGACGGAGGCGGCCCAGGCAGAAGGAGAGGCTGGATGGGGGTGGGGGGCAGGATGAGGGGGCTGCATGGGTGGGCGGAGCAGGAAGGAGCGGGGGGTCCGGTGAGCGGTCGGTGCAGGAAGCGGGAGGGCTCCGTACGTGGCTGTGGGGTTGAAAGGATGAACGGCAGAGTGGTTGCGCTCCAGCCAGACGAGGACGGTTGGCCAGGGGATGGAAGGACCGCTTCGTTCACGGAGTGAGTGACTAATACCAAGGCGTGTGGCGGAAGGCAGAGCTGGGAGGGAGCCCTGTGCCGGCCAGGGACTCCCTAACTCCCAGTTAGGTGGCCAGGGGCTTTTTCGGACCCCAGAAGTCTGAAAGGAAAACCTCAGATTTATTGCCAAGATTTAAAACTCAAACCAAGACCGTTTCCCCGATCCCTTTTGTGCTCCTTCTCACTGTGATTTCTTTGGCCTCTTTTCCTGTTCCCGGTTTGGGGTCTGCCAGGCCACCGTCTCGTGCTTATGGCCAGTGTCCCTTTCCTGCCACCTGTGTCATCGCACACGGTATCTCGGGAGTGTTGGGCTTCGAGCCCCTGCCCCCACGGCCCACGCGCCCGGTCGGCGGGAAGCCCAAAGAGCTGTGACGGGAGGGCTCTGGTCAGGTGGCGGGGGACCGCGCGGAGACGTGCGCCCCAGCAGCGCCGGGCGCACGGGGGCTGCTAGCAGGTGTGTGCTGGAGGGCTGTGCTCGTTTCGCTGAGCCTCACCTGCTCCTAGGTTGTCATTGTCAACAGTTCTCACCCTTTAATCAGGGAAGCAGATACTCGCTACTGGAAGCTGAATCGTTAGGTGACTATTAAGCTTGAATGTTTTCCCTGTACTTTTCAAGAATTCTGGCTCCTTTTGTGTGACTCGTCTGAAGATGTTCTTTGCCCTTTTTTCTACTGGGGACCTTAACGCTTTTCTCCCTATGAACATAAAAAGGGCATTATTTCCCACCCAGAGATTCTGGGGATTTACAGCCGGGTACAAAGAAGAGCAAGGAGCCTTCCCTTCCCTGCGCGGGGCTCACAGATTCACAAAACGGGCACCACGCATTCTGGGGGCGGGGGGCGGGGAATGTAAGTTCAAGTCATTCCTGGCTCAGGCTCAGGGAATTCCTTTCCCTGGGCACGTGGAAGATAATGATTCTTTCCCAATTCCCTGAACAAAAATAAATGAATAAACAAACTAGCTGAGCCACAGGCGGAAGCGACTCTGGCCCGGGCCGAGGCCGGGCCGCGGAAGTCTGTCTCAGGCTTCCCGGCCTCTGACCCTTCAGTCAAAGCCAGCGGTGACCCTGAGCCCTGGGAGGGCTGGCTGAGAGGGGCTGCCCTGGGTGGTGCTATGTGGGTCTGGAGCCCACCTCCTCCTTCCCCACACCCCCACCCACCCCTGGGCTCCACAGGGCTCCTCAGAGGGAGAGAAACATTGCTATTCCTACCTGCACCCCTACCCCCAGCCAAGTGTGAGCGCCTCAGTTCCGGCGGCCTGGGGCCAGGGGACAGCGGGGAAGAGGGCAGCCAGGTAATGCAGCCAGGACAGACAGCCCAGGGAGTGTCCCAGCCCCTCTGCTCCCCCTCAGCCTCAGTTTACCTGCATTTGAGCTGGGGATAAAGAAACTAACCTCTCTTGTCCCCGTTGCCTGGAAGTTAGCCTTCTGGGGTAGGAGTTTCGAGGAAGTTGGGGAGAGAGGCAGAGTGACCTCCCTGAGCCCCCATGGCCGGAAAATGGCAGCACCCAGGTTTGGACCCAGTCCCGTCTCTCGGGCAGACTGCCCTCGTGGGGGAAGGGCTGTTGGAGGCTCACGCCCTTGCCGTGCCCCTGGGAGCCCCCCACTCGAGGACCTGCTCCTCCAGAGCCGCCACCTGGCCTCGCCCAGGCTCTGCGAGGTCTGCCCGCCCTGCCCCCTCCCCTGCCCCACTTCATCCCTCGCCACATCTTCCAGGTCATCCTCATCCAGCCTCAAGTGCAGACACAGCCCGAGAGCACGGCGGGTTCACGGTCGCCCACGCAGGAGCCGTCTCAGGGAGTACAGGCCGCCAAAAAGAAGGAAGACCGGCCCCCAAGCCAGGAGAACCCCGAGGTAGGACAGCCGCGGTCTGGGGACCGCGTGCAGGGCTGGGGATGGGCCTGGCGTGGAGTCAGCTGGCATGTGCAGGCGCCCCGTGCAGTGGGCTCTCCGAGTGGGCACTCACCCACGGGCCCCGGTCTCAGCCGATTCGGCGCACGGACTGGCCCCTGAGTGGCAGTGGGCACCGTGCCCGGCAACAGCTCTGCAGCCAGGCTGCCTGCTGTGCGTCCCGGAGCTGCCAGGGTCTCGGGGCGCACCGCGCAGGCGGGCCCTCGTCCTGTCTGTGACACGGGACGCGGCAGCTTCCCTCCCGGCACCGTTGTTGGGGTGGTGCCTGTGAAGCCTGGAGCAGTGCCCGGGGCACTGTGGGCCATGAGCCACCCCTGCAGCCCGGCCTCAGCCCGCCTGTCCCTGCCGGTTTACGCCGGTCCTGGTGCCCGCAGTCTGGGGACAAGGGTGCCTCGGACGTCCGCGGCCCTGAAGAGGCCTGGCTCTCTGCCCATGACCAGTCTCACTTAGTGATGAGGCGCATGAGGGCGGGCAGGACCGGGCCCTGAAAGCCCCAGAAGTCCGCTCGTGCTCGGGCTGGCAGGGGAGTGCAAATGTCTCTTGAAGGCAGGCATGCATAGAACTTTCCAGAAACTGTACATAGTCCCTCTCTCTGACCCCCACCGAAGGAGGAAGGATGGAAGGGCTCTTGCTACACCTCCCAGTGCAGCCCCGTGCCCTGCTGCAGGTGTGAGGGGCAGCGACTGTGTCGGGGCCGTCCTGGGTGGGGCCCCAGGTTACAGCCAGTGACAGGGTTACATCCACACTGGGCCAGGACCAGCCCTCCCGGCCTCTTTCCACGTGACGGCCCTTCCTGGCCCCTCCTCGCTGCCCATCCCTCCTTCATCTTACGTTTCTCTTCAGACACTGTCTCCTCCAGGCAGCCTTCCCTGACCACCCACCCGTGGGCAGAAGAGGCCCCTCTGCGCTCCTACAGTTCCTACGATGTTTTTCATCAGAGAACAGACTCACCTGTTGTGCAGTCAGCTGCTTGTCGAGCACGTCCGTGCCAGGCTCTGTGCCGAGGGTGGGGACACCGAGAGGGACGGACGTGGTCCTGGCCCAGGGGAAGCTCACTGCTGCTGGCAGATGGGCACGGCCATGAGGACGTGGGGTAGCAAGTGCAGGCGTCACCAGACAGGGACAGATCTGGAGCTCCGGGAGACCTGGCGTGTCTCCTCTGGACGGGAGGGCTTGGTGAGGCCGGGCGGGAGGCCAGAGGGGCGGTGCGACAGGGGCAGCCACCTGGAGGCGGGAGGGGACCCAGCACGCCAAAGCCGGTCAGCCGGTCTGTGTGAGGGCACAGGAACGTCACGCCGTTGCTTGGGCTCAGCGGACACCAGAGCCCCGTGCTAGTGGAGGGCCTGGGTGCGGCTGCCCGGCGGGACTTCCTCCCTCGGGGGCCGGGGACAGCTCCGAGCTGCGCAGTGACTTGGTCGTTGTCTTCTGCATGTCCAAGAAGCCCGCTGGGGTTCACAGAGTCACCCCCTCGAGGTTGGCGTGGAGCCACGTGTCCCCAGTGGCCCGAGGCACGATTTTGTCTCAAGATAGACAGTTCCATGGCAGCGTGTGAGCACCTACTGTGTGCACAGTGAGGCCTGGGTCTGGCTCAAAGCCCAGGGCCCCCACGGGCACTCTTCGGTCCCCCGTGGGGTCTTGTCACACCCTTCACCTTTGGGAGGGCTGGCTCTCTGGGTGGTCTTTGTTCTCTCAAAGTTGTCCTCGTCAGTTACTGTGCATGTACACAATTAGCGTAATGACATCCAGCTACATAATTAGCATCACTAAGTGTAATGGCGTAAATAGAACTTCCAGTGCATCCCGGTGTAAAAGTCCTTGTCAAAGTTTATTTTTAATTTTTTAAAGATTTCATGTATTTATTTTTAGAGAGAGGGGAAGGGGGGAGAAAGGGGGGAGAAACATCAGTCGGTGGGCTCTCACAGGCCTCCAGCCGGGGACCTGGCTCACACCCCAGGCCCGTGCCCTGAGCTGGGATTGAACCAGTGACCTCTCCGTTTGCAGGACGATGCCCAACCCACTGAGCCACACGGTCAGTGTTGAAAGGTTTTTTTAAAGAGGACTCGGAGCAGTAGCGGTGCCTTCAGACCTGTTGGTGAACAGTCCAGGTTAAGTGCAAGTGAGGCCGGAGCGGTAGCAGCAGCTCCAAACGTCACGGGAGCCCATCAGGAGCTCCTGACGGACACGGATTTTTGTAAAGGAACATTGGTTGGTGTCCCAAAGGCTCAGCTGTAAAGGTGGCCTTGGGGTGGTGGCCGTTGACCTCCCAGTGCCACAGCCGTCAGGGCCCGCCTGGTGACCGCCCAGCAGTACCATGGCAGCTCAGGGACAGGAAGGGGACACCTGGGCGTCACAGGAAGGACATGGCGGTAGCTCTGGGGTCCTGAGAGCACTGACTGCCAGCCTGGTGGAGCCCCGAGTGGGTCGGGTTCAGTCCCACTGGGAGTGGCCTGTCGCTGGAGACTGTTGTTAGCGTCCTGTACAGAGAGGGAAACTGAGGCTCAGAAGCCGTGCCCGGCAGAGGTGGGAGTCGCCCCAGGCACCCTAAGCCCTGAGTCATGCTGGCCTCCTCCACCTCGCTCACGCTAAGGGGGGCCAGGGTTGGGGCCGGAGCTGAGCTGCTCGGGATGGTCGAGGAGAGGCTGGCCGCTATCCCGGGCTCCCTGCGTTCGCTGACTTCCCCACAGGCAGCTCCAGCCTTCCCTCCGAATGCTGATCATCGGTGTGAGGGTCCCCATTGCTCGCCTTCCCGGGGGGTCACCCCCACCCTTAGGGCCCCTGCACTTCCACGAGATTCCTGAGGGTCAGGGTCATGGGACTATGGGACCGCTCCCGTATCCCTCTTTGCTCTGGCTGCCAGGGAGCTCCCGGCTGGCTGTGACCGCCTTGAGCCATCGCGTTTGGCCCCTGACCGGCCGTGCAAGGCCGGACCCGCCTGCCTGCCTTTACCTAGCGTTCCTAAGTTCGTTCCCCCTTCTCCCTGCTTCCCTGTTCTTGTTTTCTTCCTGTCTATGCCCATTGCAAATTATTTTTTCCGGAAGAGAGTGGATATCATTTTGGACATTAGTCACGCAGTAGCTAGTGCTAATCACAGGTATGCTCTGTTCTTCCTGTGATCAAGGTCAAGGCCTTCTCTGAAGGGCCCTTTTCCATGGCTGAGATTGCGTCACTCACTCCTGAAGGGCACACACCACATGACCCTATGCGACCTCGCACCCAGGGGCCCGGGCCCAGCCTCACACACCCGGTCTGCACCAGGCGCATGTGGAACACACGTGTGCGTGGCTGGTCTGTTGACCCCACGCAGCCACGCACGGGGTGGGTTCCTGTCCCTGTCGAAGGGTGTGCACCCCAGGCTCAGAGCAGACAAAAGCCTTGATCCTGGTTGTCCCAGGAACTTGGGGCTGGAGCCCCGTCTCTGGTCTCCTTGCAGCCCCACGGCACCTCCTGGTCGCCTTGGCGATGGGTAGCATTTTTGTGAGACCACAGCGCAAATGCCCAGGCTGGAAATACATAGAAAATGAGCTCCAGAGAAAACACTTGGCATAGATGGTCGAGGCCGGGCAGGTCTGGCCACTGCCGGACCCTGTCGTTCTCCGGTCATCTCAGCTCGGTCCTGAGTGGGCCCTGCTGTTCGAAAGCAGTGGCAGGGTGGTGGCAGGACGGACCGGCTCTGTGGCGGGCTGTTCGTCGGTGACACTGCAGTTTGTGGCATGCGTCCACATACTGGGCATCTGCCAACATCACAGCAGCCCCGTGAGGTGGGCAGGCGGCTGAAGCTTGGGCGCAGGAAGTGACAGTGCCCACCCGAGGCATGGCAAGGACACGGGGCAGTCACTCCAAATCCCCGCCGAGGCTTCAGAGCTCACGTGCTTCTGCTCCGTCTCTCCACGTCCTCACGGCGGCTCTGCCCTGGAGCTGGGCCGGGAAGTTCCATGTCCATTTGATCAGCGAGAAGACAGAGGCCCATGGAGCTGGCTGCACGCGCCGTCCCGGGCTCCCGGCTCCTGACCTGGGCTCTGTCTGCTCCTTCCTGTCCCAGGGCCCGGGCTTCTTCAGGACAGCTGCGGCCTTCTCTGTGTCACCTGTTGTCCTGGCCTCGGCGGCATCTGACCGAGCTGGCCACCCTCAGACCGCCATGTGCCCTGCAGAGGGCCAGCCGGAGTGGGGCCTCCAGCCCCGTACAAGGCCAGCCCCGGCCCCGCCCCTCCCTGGGCCAGACCTGTGCACACAGACGCTCCCTCCCTCCACGCACCCCAGTCGCCAGGGCCTCATTCCTGCCTCGTCTCTCCCTGGGCTCTGGTCTCCCTGCCCCAGATGGGCGCCCCCCCCCTCACCCCCCTGTCTGTTCACTCTGCAGCTAGAAGGACCTTTCCAAAATTCAGAAATAACCAACTCACTCCCTTCTTGGAATCCACCAAAGCACATCCCATCTGGATGACTCTTGGGGGTCCCCGTCTGCTGCAAACCCACAGGAACAGCAGGTGAAATGTAGACAGAGCATAGGCAGGGCCGTGCACTGCTGTGTCCAGAACAGCAGCAGGGAGCAGGACTGATGCCAGGCCCCACGCGCAGAGTCGGGCGGGGGACCGGGCGGGGCAGCGCACCCGGGCAGTGTGTCCCCAAGGCTGTTTGGGCTAGAGAGGAGCAGACCAGGCTTCTCTGCTCTCCGGGAGCCAGTCTGCGCCTAGGGCCACAGCTGCCCCTGGGGGAGTGGGGGGCGGTGAGGCAATCGCAAACCTGTTGTAAGGGAAGGAAGGCTAAGCAGGAGAGAGAAATGCAAAAAAATAAAAATAGACAGAAAAAAGAAAGTTGCGCCCAAACTGAGTCTGTAGACAGAACCCTAAAACACGTGAACACGTCTGATGCTAGGAACGCCGGTCAGCAAAAGTCAGCACTTGGCACCTTAATTCGCTCAAGACGGAGCTAATTCTGTGCGGCACTCTCACAGCGACTTTTAAATAAGGATGTTTGGGGTCCTCAAAGAAGTTTGGAAAGGGGACTAATATCCACAAGGAATAATGAAGCAGAGGATCATGAACGTGAAACAAGAACAGATGGATATAAAGATTATTTGAAGATCCGCTGCTGAAAAACGCGGTGATTGGTGGAAATGAAAAGACTGACTGCACAGGGTGAACGGGGTGGCGGCGCTTTGGGATTGGCACCATAGGTTCTGCACAGAGACGCCAAGTTCAAAAATACATTTGCCTATAAAAGCAGGTGAGAAGCAGGCGGGTGGAGAAGCCTCAGCTCTCCCGTCCCGGGAGAATGGGTGGAAGGAAGGGGGAGAAACAGTAATTGAAGAACGAGGTTAAGAAGCGTTCTCGGATGGGGAGCATCGGCGTGAGTCTGCGGATCAATAGTCGTCTCCGTCTGTCGGGCAGATGACTGAGAATACATCTGCAAGGCTACACATCTGTGTCCAAATATGAAAAGGGGGGGTCGTGAAAACTGCCAGGGCAGAGCCACAGGTCACCACCCAGGGATGACAGACGCGCCATGGGCCCCCAACAGCGGCTGGAGACAGCAAAGCAACACCCACAAACCGCTAAGAGAGCAGCCGCCCACTCGGGGTTTCCCACCCAGTGAAATCATTTGTCCAGAGCCAGGGCAAAGTGGAAACATTTTAGATGTAGGAAGACTAAGATTTCTGTCCCCCACAAACCGTCCATTAACGGAACCGGGCTTTGGTGAGAAGCTGGGGCGGGAGGGGGTGGGGGGGGCAGGAAGCAGGCGTGAGAAGCCGCAGCGAGCTGCTTCCCATGGAAGGAAAGTTCTGGGCGACAGTAACAAGTGGATTGGTAATGTTTTGGAGGGAGTTAGAACATGCTAAAGTTAGTGTTGTGTTGAGGAAAGATAGAAATATGGAATAACCTTAGACTTTGTTAGAAAAACGTATAGTTAAAACATGCACCCTGGAGGGTGTGGCTCAGTGGATTGAGTGCCGCCTGCGAACTGGAAGGTCGGCGGTTCGATTCCCCAGTCAGGTCACATGCCTGGGTTGCAGGCCAAGTCCCCAGTTAGGGGCGTGTGAGAGGCAACTGATCCATGCGTCTCTCACACATCGATGTTTCTCTCCCCCTCTTCCTTCCCCTCTCTCTAAAAGTAAGTAAATAAAATCTTAAAAAAAAAGAGCATGCCCTTCAAACATCTAGGCTAATCACTGCAAATAATAAAATGCCACCTATAATTTCCAAATCAGCAGAGGAAAAGGAGGTGAAATGGGACTTTTTTTAAAGAAGACAGGAAAGGAGGTGGAAGGGAAGGATGACCGGCTGAAAGTACAAGTGAATCAGCACTAAGAAGGAGACCACGAGCGGAACGCCGGGGCTTGGGGGGGGGCGGCTCCGTGGCCAAAGTACTGGAGACCACGAAACGTGAGCTGGCATTACGTAGGAAAAAATAGCGCAGAAATAAGTACGTAACTAGAGGAGCAGAGTGTATTGTAGACACAGCGAGAAACGAAGGAGGCAGAAGTGAGCAAAGTACACAGAACAAAAAAGTGCATTTTTCAATATTAGAAAGTGATACAAAAATGAGCAAAGAAGGCACAGCAGGCAGGTCATTGGAGGCTGGCGAGGACACCAGGATGAGAGAACACAGTAAGTACAGTCTCCCACAACACCCCAGTGTGAATCAGGCTCGAATAGGGCAGCAGTCGGCTGCTGTGACCTACCCATTACCTGTCCTCAGGTGAGTGTTAGGTCCTGAGTGGGGGACAGGAGGCAGGAGCACGGGCCTCTCGGTCCTGGTGTTCACACGTCCCAGTCTTCCAGTCCTGGGGAACCCTAGAGGCTCTGCTGCCGTCCGCTCAGCCACAGGGCCCAGGAGTGACATGGAAACCAGGAGGTGCCTCACGGCAGCCCGGTCAGTATGGGTCGGCAGGAGCTGCTGGACCCCAGAATTCCCACCACGGCTGCTCGCTCTGTGGTCGCCTTTGTCGTTCCATTAGTCTTGCATTCACCCGGGAACACCTCTTACAGGATTTAATTGTATGACCCACTTTCCCTGGTGTGGTTATGCTTCGGTGTTTTTAAAATATAATTCAAGAAAAGTTTACGGAAATCAGGATGACTTGAATTTACATACTGAACGAACACACCGAGTGCCAGGGGAAATGACCGGTCAACCTGGAGACACAACCCGAAAGTCACTGACGTTTCATGGAAGCAAAAGGGTCCTCTAGGCACCCGGGCAGAAACGATCGAGTGACTTCAGAGGGAGGATGATCAGACTGGCTTCCGCCCTGTCCGTGCGGCCGTGACCTTGAGAACACAGCCAGGCCACCATGGCAAGATCCTGAGGACAGAAGGAGCAAGGGTGTTCTATCCAGCCAAGCTGGCCTTCCAGGTGAAAGGCTGAAAAAAAGTTTTAAATCTGCCAAGAACTCAGGAGACGGACTCCCCGGAGCCGTTGACGGGAAAGTACTACAGGCCCCGCCCCAGTCCACGTTGGCGGCCAGGCTGAGGCGGGCGCCCCGCAATTCACTGCAGAGTAAACCCGAGACAGGATGAGGACGTTGGGGCAGTGTAAGCGCCACCTGCTCCGATGACGTGTCACAGGCCCAGCTGAGGGAAGGGGAGAGGAGGGGGAGGGGCGGACGGGCTGTCAGATGGGCTCGGGTGTCGTGGTTGGGACTTTCCACGAACCAAAGAACATCGCTCACAGCTGACAAGGTGCGAAGTGTTGTTAACAGCACAGAAGTAAAAATTAGAAAGACGGATGAGTGGTCACTGTGTGAAAGGGTAGGAAGCCCAGGAGGAGCGATGAAGACCTCCCACAGACAGTAAGAGACTTTGGCGTGGCAGCGGGTGGGACGTCAACGTGCAGGCGTCACGTGGCCTGGCCACCCGTTGGCTGCATGGACGACCCCAGGGACGAGAGCAGCAAGAAGGTTAAATGCCTGGGAATAATCATAACACGAACTTCGACACCCACTTGAAAGTTTAAAATCCCTGAAGAGCAAAAGAAAACCATTGAGGCATACCATGGTTTGGGTAGGGAATTTAGTATTTTAAAGTCGTCATGGTGCCCTAAGTTAATTTATAATTTTAACATCATCCCTGTAAGTAGTCTCAGTCATTCTCTGCTCAGATAAATTCCAGTGGGTCAGATATCTAAACGTAGAACGTGAAACGGAGGGATTGAAGCAAAACGCAATGAACTTGCTCTGGAACCTCAGAGCCTCTGGCCGAGGTTCAAAATCCAAACACCGCACTGGAAAATAGTGGTAAATTCTACTACATACGTGTTTTGTGAAGTATGCATGGCCCCAGCTCTGTGGGTGTGGGCTGTGCACAGTGACTTCCTCTTCAAAATGACGCGGAGGGAAAGTCAAGGTCAGCACTGCAGTGGGCAGTCACGTGGACAGCACGTGCCCCGATAGGATGTCATGAGAGGGCCCTTGCCCGCTGTGTCCTCCCCAAACCCACAGCCCCACTGTGACCCTGAGAAAAACACCAGGCAAATCCCAGGGGAGGGGCATCTTCCAGAATCCCCGCCCAGCCTTCCCTCCACTGCCAAGGTCGTCCCCACAAGGGAATTCTGAGAAACTGTTAGTGCCCAGGGAAGCGGAGGAGTCGTGACAACGCAATGCAATGTGGGGCCTTGGATGGGGTCCTGGGGCCAGAAAAAGGCCGTTAGATTAAAACTAGGGGAACCCAAAATAGATAAGCGAGCCACAGGGGCCGGCGTTCAGCTGCGTTTGTCGAATGACTATGTGCATGAGGAGGGCGGAGCTCACCTCTCTGCTTCCTTCCTGCAGAAGATCGCCTTCATGGTAGCGCTGGGCCTGGTCACCACGGAGCAGCTGGAAGGTAAGGTCCCCGCAGCGTGGGCCGGGCCGGGACTGGCCCGAGGGACGGGAGGCACAGGTGGTCTGCGGGCGTCGAATAGAAGCGGTGGGTCCCTGGATCCCCCAGGGCAGATGGCAGCGCCCAAGTGTAAGCCGGCTCCTGGGTGCCAGCCAGGGTGCCAGCCGGGTGGTCACCCCCAAGGCAGACCCTCCCCGCTCTCCTTGGCTCCACGGCGGTCTGCACAAAACTCCATGTGGCGCTTCCTTCTCTCAGCGGAGGGACCGTGTGGGTCCCTGTCCCTGAGGGCGAGGCCACACAGTGAAGTGATGAGGGCCAGGCTTCCGGTTCCGTAACTCCTCACCCCGGGGCAAGTGACAGGGCTCCTCTGTGCCTCTGTCCTTTGTCTCTGAAGTGGGGTGCTAACCAGACCCTCCTCAGGGGATCGTGGTGAACCTGCCAGAGGTGCATCCACACGCCCCTCCCCCCTGACGTCTGCCTCGGCCAAAACCAGAACCTTCCTTTCCTGGGGCAGCAGGTGCGTGTTTGCTGGGAAGAGCCTCCCCGACCAGCTGTGGGTGCTGCCGTGGAGTCATCTCAGGGCGCGGGACGCTTGGGAGCGGTCCTCTGGCTGCCCTCAGAGAGGCCGGCCCAGGGCCCCGGGTCCCGCAGCTGGTCAGCCCAGGCCCTGCCTGGAGCCCAGGTCTCCCGACGCCCAGCCCAGAGTGTTTGCCACGACTGATCTCGCCAGCTGAAGACATTTTATAAAATGAGAGCGACTGCCCCGCAAGCCTGGATTCGTGGAGGAAGACCAATTTGCTCTTCCTTCCTCAAATCGAGGCGGGGGAGGGACTGAACTGAATACAGTGCCCAAGGCGCTTACAGCGTTAAACTGAGGGAGAGCTGCTCTCCAGCCCTGAGGCCTGGGGAGGGGAAGGGACCTGGCGAGGTCACACAGCTCATCGGGGGCCAGTCTTCCCGTCACAGCCAAGCCAGATGGGCCGGGGAGGCGGGCCCAGGCCTGCCTGCCCGTGGCGACCTCCCTCCGGTTCCCTGGAGACTTGCGCTCCGCTGGCAGCTGGGACCTGGCCTTGTGTCGAGTCGTCGAGTCAGAAGTGCCGTGTGCAGCTCCTGCTGCTCCTGCTGGGGGACCTTGGGCAAGTTCCTGCCCCACTCTGAACCTCAGTCTCCTCCTCTGTAACGGGAGGAAGGCTGCATCTTCCGACGTTGCAGGGTTGTGGGGACGGAGATCGGAGTGCTTTGCTACTATCCTTGGGATTATTATAATTTTCAAAAATAGTTCTCATTTGGAAAAGACCCCACCCCTCCGGCCCACGATGCTGTAAATAGCTGTTCACGCCCTGCCTTCTTCCACAGAAGGTCCGAGGTGCCGCAGGGCACACACGAGTAACACCGAGAAGGTTCAAAAGGAAGGTCAGGGCCCAGAGACAGGGTTGGAAAATGATGTCAGCGCAGCAGCACTCAGAAGCCCCTCCGGTGGTCAGAGCCGAAGGGGGACAGTGAGAGAGGGGAGAAGACATGCCCGGTCACTGTCTCTGTGGAGGCACACGCCACACCAGTCCTCCTGGAGGCTTTGGGGCACTGGCTCCCTGAGCAGCAGGTCTGCCTCGGTCTCCCAGCAACCCTGAGTCCCACTCTGCGGCCTGGCCAGGTCAGTGTCTGACCGATGGGCACCTGTCGTCCTGAGGGACCCAAGAGAGACGGCCCAGGCTAGGTGATGGCGCCCAGGGGGACACGGAGCTGAGAGTGGGTTCTGGGTACCTGTCACCTTCCTGCCAACCCGCTGTCCAACCTGAGCCCAGCAGACCTGTCCCACCTGGAAGGCAGAGAGGCCTGGAGACCCCACCTGCTCCTGGCCGCGGTGGGCGTGGCTGCTGCATGGATGGAGCCTGTGGGGCAGGAGGGGACGGTGCTGGCAGGGCGTGTGGCAGAGGCGTGCGGGCTCCGGGGCAGGAAGGGTCCAGTGGCTTCTGCGTGTGCCTTGCAGAGATCCAGAGCAAACGCCAGGAGCGCAAGAGGAGAAGCACAGCCAACCCTGCCTACAGTGGCCTCCTGGAGACGGAGGTGAGCCCGTTGCTGTGCAGGGGCGGGGAGGCTTGGGGGCTGGCCGCCCTCCCCCGCCCTCCCCGCGTGGGAGCTGGGCAGTGACCAGCCTCCTTCTCCCCTGGGATCAGAATCAGCTGGGAGACCAAGGCAGGAGGTCAGGATGCCGGCTGTACTCCTCATGCGAGCTGCCCTGGGTGTGGCCGGGCCGCAGGGTGCGTGGGCTTCCCGATTCTCCCCCGATTACCAGGCCTGTCTCCCGGTCACAGGCGGTGCGGAGTGGCACCCAGGAATTGTCCCCTAGACCAGAAGCAAATTTTTAGGGCCTTAAAGTCCAAAGCGGGGGACAGCCCTCTGAAGCGGAATATGTCCCCAGAGGCCAGTGACTGCACATTCCAGACTTAGCTGTCACTGCCAGTGGCCAGCCAGGCCCCGAGGAGCGTCCAGCGCTCACCTCTCCGGGCATTGGCCAGCCGGGGCCAGTGGTCCCTAATCCACGTCTTGCGAGGGGGAGCCCAGCTGGGAGGGCGGGCAGCCCTGGGCCCGTGTCCCCTTTGTACGAATGTCACCAAGTTGCTTCTCACCCTGTACCTGGGGACGGTGAGTCCTCTGTTGGATGAGATCCCTGTCCCCTTTGCTGTGGTCACTGATGAAACTGCCTCTCTGCTCTGGTCTCTGAAGTCTGGCTGGGGCCGGAGCAAAGCAGGAGCCAACACAAAGCCCTGTGACCTTGAGCCTTGGCCACATAAGTAGCCTCAAGAGCAGCCCTTCCATGGGTCCCCCCGCGGCCTTGACTGCAGCCCAGCTGTACCCAGAGAGACAGGTTTCAAGCTGAACACATGGCTCTAGAGCAGCCTCTCTGAACAAAGCCACCAGTGTGGCCTGAGAGGGGGAGAGCCACTTTTCTGGAGTGTACCAGAAACTTCCACCTACCCATGATGCTTGGGCTCAAGGACCATGTCCTGTCTGGTGCCAAGGTCCCGGGGCCACATGGCAGAAGTGGGGTTTGCGGAGCTAATTAGTAACACCCCTTGTTTCCCCACCTGACTCCAGAGCCAGCTGAGAAAGAAGATACAGGAGCCAGACAGGGGGGAGGCAGGCGTCAGCCCTGTTACTGATTTGCCCCAGCGTGGGTTCTTAGCCCGTCCCTCCTGAGTGTGATCCCCTGTGTTCCCACAGGACTCTGCCCGGCTGAGGGGCAGAGCCTTTGCTGACCCACCCCTGCTGGCCCGCCTCTCCCCTGCCCTGTCTCCCCTGTGTCTGGCCCTGTTTCTGCCTCTGGCCGTGGGTGTCCGGCCAGAGCCCAGAGCCTGGGGGGCGGAGCCTGTTCTGGGCAGGGGCGGAGCCTGTCCCAGGTGGGGCTGCGGCCTGAGGAGGCTCCCCACGACCCGTGGTTTGGTCTCGTTTTCTGTCCCCTGCAGAGGAAGCGGCTGGCGCCCAACTATCTCAACAGCCCCCTGTTTCTCACAGCCCGAGGTAAGCCGCCCTGCCAGGGCCACTCTGGGGCGGGGGCTTTGGAGGCCCTCCGCGCCGGGCCTGCATCCCAGCCCACCCTGTCCACGGCAGCACTGCAGTCACTTTCTGGTGGGCAGCGCGTCACAGCTCACGGGCCCTCCACGCCCTGGCCTCCTCAGCCTCACCCTGCTTCGGGGAGGAGGCCCAGGGGAGGGCGCCCCCACCTGGCAGGGGCAGGCACTGAGGCTCGAGCAGGAGTGCCCACGAGGGTCACGCACAGGCCCAGAGCCAGGGCTCAGGCCGCCCCTCCGTCCCACCCCCGGGTGTGGCCCTGAGCAGAGCCAGGGCCAGAACGCCACCGTGGCAGGGCCGCCCCCCGCCCCCCCAGGACTGAGCTGAGTCGGGGTGAGGGCAGTGCACTGGGAGGAGCCCTGGAGAGACCCTTCCCCGCCACAGGCAGCTGGACGGGCTGGTGGCCCTCAACGCGAGCCTCGCACATCCACTGGGCTCACCCTGGGCCGTGAGGGGATCCGGGGCCCTCAACCCAGCCCTGCCTCTGACTCCCCACGTGGTCAGAGCTGTGCGGCCTGAGCCAGACCTTCCCCCAGGGCCTTGGGGTCCTTCTGTGTAACGGGGTACATGCTGGGCACCTTGCGCTGGCACACTGGGACCGGCCCGAGGCCCTCACCCTGGGATGCACGGGCCCCGCTCTTCTCCACCAGCCCCGCCCCACTGCAGGGGGCCCGAGGACCCCACGCCGACAGACGGCACAGCATCTGCATGCAGTACAACATCCTCGGGTGCTGCCAGGAGGGGCCTTTTATTTGCAGTGGGGAAAACCAGTGGTCTTCAGGGCAGGAGATGGCTGTCGTCCTCTCTTGGGACTCCGCGGATGCTAATGTGTCACGTCGCCTCCGTGGGCCACGGTTCACTGGTGTCTAGAGCGAGCCCCGGCCAGCACCCGCCTCTCTGCGCGGGACAGCGGCACGGGGCACGCAGACAGCGCTGTGTGAGCTGCAGAGCGCTGTGCGACGCGGGGCTATGCTTCCCCCGGGCGGTGCCGTTGCAGACGGTCTGACCATTAAAATGTGTGGTCTGGCACCGCTTCCTAGAGTGAGAGGGGGTTACATCCAGAGAGAGAGAGTGGAAAATAAGTCACTTACCTTCCCCGGAGCAACGGCTCGCCCCGCTGGCTCGCTGCCGCCATGTCCCTCAGGACCTCGGGCCCCGATGGGCCCGGGCCACGGTGGGTCCTGGCCGTGAGCAGGCCAGGGACCCGCACTGCCACCACGCCCTGGGTGAGAAGCAGCCGTCACCGGGGCCTGTGATACTCCCATCATGCCCTGGGTGAGAACCGAGTCCCACTGGGCCCCGTGGACTCTGGTCCTGACTGGTGCTCCCCGAACACCACTAACGTGTTCTACGCCGTTCTTCCCCGTGCTAGCCAATGAGGACCCCTGCTGGAAGGTACGTGTCCCCTCTTCACACCTGGGGGCGGGTCGGCTTTCCACAGTCCAGGAAGGGCCACTCCTGGCAAGGGATAGGGGCCCCAGTGTCCTGCCGTCCTGGGGCAGAGCAGAGGGCCTTGGGACTCCGGTCCCAGTGCTGAGCTTCGCACCCAGGCCCCTCCCAGCCTGCCCAGCCCACAGGGCAGACCGGAGCCTCCCTGCCTGGGGCTGAGGACGCAGGGACTCGGGGAGCCATGATGTCCCGGCTGCCGGTTGGGCTCTTCCAGGCACTGCCCGGCCTCGCTGTGTGGTCCTGGGCAGAGATGCCCCTCTCTGGTCTTCATTGCCGGCCTCTCGAGGGTGAGGCTCTGTGGTCCCCAGGGTCTTGCCCCACACACCCACCTTCCTGTGAGCCCCTCATGCCTGTGCAGGTCCGCGCTTCCCAGACAGACGGGTCATGACCTCATCTGAGGATCCCACTCAGAATTTATTCAGTGTTTCTCTTCCCAAGGTTCAGGTCTAATTCTAAGAGTGTCCAGTCCCTACATGCCCGTAATGGTCCCGCTGCTGAGAAACAGTAGGCGGTGGGCATAAACCCTGGCGGGAGGCCTGGCAGCACCTGTGCCCAGCCCCTGCCTCGAGCCCGAGGCCCACACCCACACAGTCCGCAGCGCTGGAGGGCCTGGGTTCCAGGCAGGAGACCCCGAGGCCGGCCCTGGCCCCACCCCCAGCTCACCGCGTCACCTTGGGCAAGCAGGTCACCCTCGCCGTGCCCTTGAATAGAAACTAGGGGTGAGGACAGGGTCTCTGAGGCCTCCTTCAGAGACAGCCCTGGAATCTCCTGTCACTGTGGCATGGGTCACCGCAGTTGAGGGCCCTCCGGTCCCTTCCAAATCTGAAGGGGGAAGACACAGACACGTGGGTGGGGAACAGACATGACATGCAGAGAGAAGGGGTTCCGTCCGGTGACGAGAGATCATGTGGACTGTGCAGGTCACAGGAGGCTCCTCACCCTCAGGGCTGCCCACCGAGGCTTGACAGGTAGTGAGCTCCCTCTCTCTGGAGGTGTGTGAGTAGAGACCGAACCCGATGAGGATGACTCTGCAGGTGGTCATTCTGAGGAAAGGGAAGGCAGCCCTTCCCTGGGTTCCTCTCCGGGTGGCGCTCTGCGCGCCCTGCCCTGTCGAGCCCTCCCCACGCGCGCGGGGCAGGCATCGGCACACAGCACAGGCATGGACGGTGCGGCACCCGCCCAGGAGGGCGGAGGCGCCAGGTCAGGTTGGGGTGCTCCTAAAGAGGCCACACAGCAGGACCCCCCGCCCGACGCTGAACTTGCGACGCCAGCAGACGAGCCCGTGGGTGCCCCAGAGCCCTGCCGCTCCTCCTGGTCAGGTCGGGGCTCCCCCGTCTCCCGGAGCTGCTGAAGCACGCGGCTGGGTGACAAGCATGTGGGGCGGCAGCTGCGCGGGGGGCGACCGCTCACCCCCGGGCGCCCTTTCCTCACAGCACGAGACCCCCCGCGATGAGCACTGCGCGGCCTGCAAGCGAGGCACCAACCTGCAGCCCTGCGGCGCCTGCCCGGGGGCCTACCACCTCGGCTGCCTGGACCCGCCCCTCAAGGCGGCACCCAAGGGCGTGTGGCTGTGCCCCAGGTGCCAGCAGAAGGTACGGCTCCCGTGTGGCGGGGCGGGGGGGCATTCCTGCAGAGACAGAGACAGGTGGGGGGGCCGGCTGTGGGACAGCCTCCCCTGGTCCGTCGTGGGGACCGTGCTGTGCGGGAGGAGCACCCCCATCGGGGCCCTCAGACGGTGTCGGGGAAAGACCGCTGGCTGGTGCGGACCGAGGGACTCCACCGCTGAGCGCCAGGCCCCCCCGGGCAGAGTGGACGCGCGACGCAAGCCCCCGCGACAGCGAGGACAGGAAGGGAAAGCTCTCGGATTAGCCAGAGCAGTCACACGCCCTTCCCGCAGTGAGGCAGCGAGGCGGCCACTGTAACACATCCCGGTGTCTAATGGAGAGACCCGGTTGGAGTGCCGTCCCTTAAATGGAAAGGTCACGGGTTCGATTCCCGGCAGGGTACATACCTTGGTTACAGGTTCAGTCCCCAGTCCGGCCTCATGCAAGAGGCAGCCGATCGATGTCTCTCTCTCACATCAATGCTTCTCTCTCCCTCCCCCTCTCTCTAAAAATAAATAAATAAGGTTTTTTTAAAATGACTTTTTACAAAGATTTTGCAACTCTTTAGGACATGTTCACTATATGGAATTAAGTTTAAAGAAGTGAAGATTAAAACAGGCTTGACAGCTGCTGTAGGGCTTGACCGTCAGCTCAGAAAAGCCGAGTGTGGAAGGAAAGCCTGGGCGCGGCGCCCGAGCGGCGGCCGTGCCTGTGGCCGGGCGGCGAGAGGCGTCGACTGCTTTTGTAACAGCAGTTTTCTGCAGAGTGTCCTACTTGCAAAACCAAGCACAGGGGGCTTCTCTTTCAGAAAACCCCAACTGGCGCATTCCGTCATCCTGGGTTCTGAGATGTGGGGGGGCTGTGTGTCGCTGTGGGGGCCGCCAGCCCCTGCCTGGGGGTCTCAGCACCTTGAGGGGTTGCAGAGGGGGAGCGAGGTGGCTTCCCACTTCAGCGTGGCGGTGGGGCCTCACCGATTTGTCGCTGGCTGCTCTCAGGTCCCCGGGACTCAGGCACAAGACAGACATTCATGTACTCATTTGTTCACGAAGGAGGCGAGCCTGCTCGCGGCGGGCTCTGTTTGAGGCCCCGGTGACGAGCAGGCCCTGCCCCCCTTAGCAGCCTCTGTGAGCCAGAACCCCAAGGCGGGTGTGGCCCCATGCCTGGTCGCAGCCGAGGAGCCTCTCCCAGGGTCACACGCGCGTGCGCACACACACCTGTCGTGGCGTGTCCCTGCCTGCTTGCTCATCTCCCCTCTGCCCTCCAGGCCTTAAAGAAGGACGAAGGTGTGCCCTGGACGGGGATGCTGGCCATTGTGCACTCCTACGTCACCCACAAGACAGGTAGGAAGCAGGAAAGGCTCCTGCCCTTCTCTCCAGCCCCGCCTCCTAGCCTCTGGGCTCGCTCCGGGCCCATCGGAGGCTGCCCTGGGCCAGAACTCTGAAAGAGGACCCTGAGGCCCGTGCTGCGTGCAGGGCAGTGACTGGGGGAGGTGGCGCTCCAGTCCCCGTACATCTGGCACGGGCCACTGGCTGCCACGGGAGGGTGTGGCCTGTGGGCACAGACCCCAGGTCCTCTCCGCTGACCTGCCCTTCTCGGCGGGGCCTGGCCCTGTTTCTAGTCAAAGAAGAGGAGAAGCGGAAGCTGCTGCGGAGGGGCACGGAGCTGCAGGGCGAACACCGGCAGCTGGAGGAGCGGGACCGGCGCCTGGCCGCGGCCGTGCAGGTGCGTGGGGGGGGTGGTCCCAGAAGCACAAGGTGTGGCTGCAAAGCCACATTGTCCAGTTCCTGAGACCCCAGAAGAAGAGACTCGCCAGCATCCCTCCACAAGTCGGGTGGAGAATGCAGCTCTGTGACTCGTTGAGCTTATTAACCGGTGGCTCTGCTCCTTCTCGGCTGTGACCCCAGCCAGGCCCCGGCTGTCTCCGCACCAGTTTCCTCCCTGTGGTGTGACCATAAGGATTTCTGCTCTGGGGGTGCCGATGAGACAGTGGTGATAGTCATGATGGTGGCGATGGTGTAACAGCAGTGCCGGGCCCTGTGAAACTTTTGTTTTTTAAGATTTTTCTAAAAGATTTTATTCATTTATTTTTAGAGAGGGGAAGGAAGGGAGAGAAACATCGTGTGGTTGCCTCTCATGTGCCCCCCACTGGGGGCCTGGCCTGCAACCCAGGCATGTGCCCTGACTGGGAATCGAACTGGCGACCCTTTAGTTCGCAGGTCAGCACTCAATCCACCGAGCCATACCCGCCAGGGCTGGTAAAACTCTTTAAATGTAGTGTGACGAGGCTCTCTGTTTATTGCTGTCTTAGAGTTTCGGACGGTCTCAGGGATTTTACGCTATTGGCCCAAGCAACAAATTAACTTGAACCCGATGCATCTGTCCTTAGCCTTGTACAGAAAGGCTAGAAAAAGGCCGGAACACAGCCTGCAGGAGAGAATGGGTTGCTGCCTCGGGGCTCCGTGCGGGGGGAGGAGAAACTTATGCACAAGCCACACTATTTCTGGCCCAACATTTATTTTTTATTTATTTAGTTTTAAGAGAGAGAGGAAGGGAAGGAGAAAGAGAGGGAGAGAAACATCAGTGTGTGGTTGCCCCTCACGCTCCTCCAACTGGGGACCTGGCCCGCAACCCAGGCATGTGCCCTGACTGGGAATCGAACCGGCAGCCTTTTGGTTCGCAGGCCTGTGCTCAGTCCACTGAGCTACACCAGTCAGGCCTCTGCTCCCCCACCCCCCAAATTTAAAACAAACTTCTCCTATGGGTTTGGCTGCCATTTAATTATGTTTTTCACTGCTGCTGCTCGGGTTTGGTGAGTCCCTCTGGCTGGTTCTATCAGGCGTCTGCCTCGGGAGGGAGTGGCTTTGGGAGACGGGGCTGAGGGATGGCCACCCCAGGACACCTGCACAGCTGAATTCTGAGACCCTTCTCTCTGGCCCCCTTCTGCCTTGACAGAAATGCCTGGAGCTCAAGACAAGCCTGCTGGCCCGGCAGAGGGGCACCCAGTCATCCTTGGACCGTCTGCGGGCCCTCCTGAGACTGATACAGGGTGAACAGATGCTCCAGGTCACCATGACGACCACCAGCCCTGCCCCGCTGCTGGCCGGGCCCTGGACCAAGCCCTCAGCAGCAGCCATGCACTCTGCCCTCCCGCACCCCCAGGGGCACAACTGACCCGTCCTCATACCCGTGGAAAGCCCCTGGGGCCCTGCTCACAAGACCTGAGGGTTCTGTCAGCCTTAATTCACGACCACTCTGATTTTCAGACAAAAGTAAAACCAGACAGAAAGAGACTGGGGAAAGAGGGAGGGGGAGCTGGGAGGGAGCCCTCCTAGTCCCGGAGCCGGAGCCGGGATGGGTAGGGGTGGAGTCCTTCCCCCTTCACGTTCAGGCAGGACACCCGGAAGCCAGGTGGGGCGCACCGTCTGCTCCGGCCTCTCGCCTGGGGGTCCCCGTGGCCTTGTGCAGCGTGTGGAGGGGCCAGGGCGACCCGTGCCCAGGGCCAGCAGCTGTCCAGCGTCCTGTGGGGAGGGAGCCGGGAAGGCAGACGTAGCTGAGTAGTACAGGTAGTTGGGCAGAAGTGGGTAGGAATCTAGGTAGGACTCCGGCCCTCCCCCACAGGGGGCCCACGCCTGGGTCTGGCCTGGGCCGCGGGTGCCTTTTCAGAACCCCAGGCCCATCTGTCAGTATTATTAGCAGTAAAAATCGCAGCGGTTTGACTTGAAACTCCGTGCGGCCTGTGTTCCCTCCAGTGCCACCACCCCCAAAGTCCCTGGGCACCTGGCCACACGCCTCCTTCCTCTCGCTGATGCTTCGGACTCATGTTGCTCACGATGTATTTTTCTCCTGGAGTTTCGGGCAAGATGGAGCCGCAGCCGTGCGGGGGGCGTGGGGGAGGCATGGGGCAGGTGCCCTATTTCTGGTTGAATCATTCAACTTGCGACTGAAGCCTTTTGTTCTCTCCTTCCGAAGAGCCAATCAAGTATTCCACTCCCTGTTTCTTGCCAGTACAGACACTATGCCAAAAAATAACCTTCCGTTTTTGTATGGCGTTTTTATTGTAAGAAGTTTAGTGTGAAGGGGGCACGCCTGCTGGCGGCTCTGCCTGCTGGCGGCTCTCTGCTGCAAGGTCCAAGTGGGAACACCCTCCCGGGGCTGCCGGGTTGGAGACATCCTGGGGCGGGGGCCTGGCGGGGGGCTCAGGAGGGCTCGGCCTTTGGAAGCTCCAGAGTCCCCCTTCTTGCCGGCTCCTTGAGAGCAGAGGGTGCGCGCTATCTTAGAGGGCTCCCACACCCCGGGGTGGGCTATGCCCACTCATCACCCCCCCAACTTCTCCAGTCCCGAGGGACTTAGCACAACAGATAAGCACCCGGGAGCCACGGGGCTCCCACCCCCAGCCCATCACACGGTGCCGAGTTGCAGGGACCACGCGTGTGCGGGCGGGCACACGCAGAGCAGGGAGGCTGGTCTAGCCCTACAGGCGGCCTCGGTGCCTCCGGCCGCTTCCATGACTCCGGGAGAAACTGTGCTGAACGATACAGATCTATTTTAATACACGTACCACTGGGTTGAACAAGATTTTTATATTCTTTTATTGATGAACAAAGTGAACTGTGGGACACACGTCCTCTATATTGGTTACTCGGGACGCCAGTGATGCATTACCGCGTGGCTTGCGATGTAAATGTCTTCGGATTCCTTTCTTTGGGTTTTCTTCCTGGATGGAGTGAATTAAATTTTTAAAAAATGTAATGGGAGGATATGAACGGTTGGACCCGGGAGGGGTAGCTGCTGACGTGTCTTGAGACTTAGTTTTTTTGGACCAAGGAGGGCTGTCCAGTGGATAGTAAGGATAGAGAAAAGTGTTCGTCTTAAATATGCCCGTGTACCCTTCTGTGCGACGCATTAAACTCGATTGATGATTGCAGAGCCCTGTGGTTTTGTTTGCTCGCCTTCAGCAGAGAGGCCTCTGGGAGCTGATGGGGCAGGAAGGAGAGAGAGGTGCTCACGGGCGCCCTCTACAGGCTGACCCCCTCCCCAGGAGGTGGCCGGTGCCCCTGTAGGGCCAGGATCCACGGTTGCTAGTAACACCCACCAGGCCACCGGCACCACGCGGAGCCCAAGGGTGCTGTCCACACTGCCCTGGCTCCTTTCTCGTTCTCAGCGGATTGACATCACCCACTTCTGCTTCCTGGGCAGCCTGGCACACTGTGTCCCACCACCAGCAGAGGCCTGATCTGTGGTCTGAGAGCAGCCGAGCGGAGGCAGGAGCCCTGCACCCTGGCTGCAGTCACTGCGCTGGTGGGCCAGTCTGGGCAAGGAGCCACCCGTGGGCAGTCAGCTGTGGCCAGGATCCCACACAAAGTGGCTGCCCCTGGGGCTCTGGGGGTCTGAGAGGTACACGGGGGTGGGGGCGGGGCTCCACAGCCTGCCCAGCTGGGGTCTGCCACCTACCGTCCATGAGTTTGAGGGCTCTTGCTCCCCTTCCTGCCTGATTGTTGACGCCTGCCCTCTGGAACCCCCAGGCCGGCTCCACCCAGCCTCCTGGCTTCCTGTCCATACCGCTGCTCCCCGAATCCTGTCCCCAGCGGCGGACTCCAGCTGCTTCATCTGGAGACGGAGCTGCTGGGCCTGGGGCTGCCTCTGTCCTGTCTCAGGGACCCCCTGGGGCACCCCTGCCAGGCCAGCGGCCAGGTCCACGTGGCCCTGTGAAGCTGGGGTGTTGGAACGGTGAGAGTGCTGAGGTGGGGGAGTGAGGAATCCGCTCACGTCTGGGCAGCTGGGGAGCTGGGAGCCTGGACCACAGCCGGTCCCCCAATCCACCCCCACCCCCCACACGGCCCACCGCACTCCCGCTGAGAGCGTGGGGTCCGGGGATGCTGGTGCCGTCCTGGCTCCTGACCAGGGTGGGAGCTCCCTCCGTGTCCCCTTCTCCTCCACGAGACAACTCTGCCATTAGAAAGGGAGCCGCCATGTGCGGATGTCTGCCCCCCACAGCTTTGCCCGCCCAACCAGTACCCGGGGGACCAGTGCCTGTGCTCCGGGATAGCCCTCGGGTGGGCACGGCCATCCCTCCGTCACCCCCTCCTCCCCAAGCTCCATCTGACCCAGCAGCCCAGGCCCCAGGCCCCGCCCCAGGTGGGAGGCCCCGGGGATGCGGGGATGCAGCCCTGTGCCCAGCCGCCTCCTTATTTGGGCCTGCTCTGGCAGCTCACGGCCCCTCACAGGGACATAAAATGACACACCCAGGCCACACAGCCCACCTGCGCCCCCAGCCACTGGAATGCTCTGCCCACTGGGCACTGGGCACGCTTGGAGCACACGTGATGGCTGGAAGCCACCCCACCAAGCCACAAGTGTGCGCACTGCTGACCCAGCCCCTCACCACTCTGGGGCTGCAGTGGGCGACCTTGCCCCAGGGTGGCAGAGGCATGAGGGGACAGGTCAGGGGGCTCTGACAGGCTAGCTGAGTGTGACTGACCACACGCTGCCCGCCATCGGTCCAGACTGTGCTTCTTAAACCAAACTGCACTGGCCCACAGCCCACCTCTCAGAACCCCCACTGCTCTGGAGAACTGCACATGGGCCCCCCCCCACCAGTGGTGTTGCTGGGTGGTTTGTAGTCCCCAGCCCCAGAAGGTGGGAACAGGGACTTGCAGTCTGAGAACCCGAGACCAGCTGGCTGGGCCAAGCGGTCAGGATGCGGCGCTGCCACAGGTGGCTGCCCCTCACCTAACACACCACCCACTGGCTGGGTGCCCCCTGGAAAACCCCATGGCAGGCCACAGAGCGCTGGGCGCTGCCCACAGTTCCTGTTACTTCACTGAGGACCCCTGGTTCCCAGACAGAAGCGGAGGGCCTCCCATCCGCCTGCAGGGCAGTGCAGCTCTGAGCAGGCCCCGTTTTGAGTTCAAGTGACAGAGGTCTCCTTGCTCTGGTGGCAGGCAGTTCCCTGAGGTGTAAGAACTAGGCCCCGAGGAAGGCGGGTCCCCGCAGGGAGTGTGCAGCTCCCAGCTCCCTCCCACACCCGGGATAAGACAGCAAGGGAGGTGTTTCCCTGGGTGGGACTCCTACTAGGCAGGGACTCTCCTGGAAGCGGAGGGGAGGCCGGGCCAGGGAAGGGCGCCCTCTGGTGCTGGAAACAGCCCCCACCAGCCCCGGAGCCATTGTCTGAGTCTCTCCCCAAATCCACGTTCAGGCACTTCCTGTGGGTGAGTCTGAGACCGGCCACATAGGAATATTTACACCACGGAAATGGGCAGACACAACACGTCAGAGATCGTGTTCCTGTGACCAGCACACTGCGTGCGTGTGCACGTGTGTCCGTGTGGGTGTGCACACTTGTGCATCTGTGTGCATGAGGGGAGCTGAGGTTCCCAAGTCAGCTTGTGTCAGCGTTAGCCCGGCAGCGGAGACGTCACTGCACTGGTCGGCTGGGGCGGCAGACGCTGCTGAGTGTGTGCGCTGTGTGGCCGTCCCATCCAAAACGGCTGAGTGAGCAGAGCAACGAATCTGCAGCAGATTTTGCATTCCGCTGGAATGTTCTTCCTTGGAAACTATTGGGATGACTCAGCAGGCCGCAGCCGTGGGCAACAGGTGATGGGCAGCTTCATCACCACACCACGCCCGCTCGTGCATCGAGTCTCATGCAGAGTTTTTTTTGCAAAACATCAAATCACCCAGGTGACTCAGCCCCGCTGCGGCCCAGATTTGGCGCCCTGCAACTTCTCGCATTTCCCCAAAGTAAAATCACCTTCACAAGGAAAGAGATTTCAGACTGTCAGTGAGATTGAGGAAAATATGACAGGGCAGCTGGTGGCGATTGGGAGAACTGTGTGAGGTCCCAAGGCGCCTACTTTGAAGGGGACTGAGGCATCCTTGTCCTGTGTACAATGTTTCTTGTATCTTCTCCAATAAATATCTCTATTTTCCCTACCGCGTGGCTGGATACCTTCTGGGCAGACCTCCTATGTAAGATATTTTTATATTTCCCCACAGGTCCCTGAGGCTCTGCCGTATTTTGTGAGCCTTTTTATCACTTGTCCTCTGGATGGGGTAACTCCTGCCAGCCCGGCCGGCCGTAAGGTCGCGGACACCTTCCTGCTGCCTCCGCCTGCAGAATGACAGCCAGTGCTGCTGTGTTTTTAAAACTTCAGAGATGGTACTTTGCGTTTCGGGAATTCTGTTTTTTTAATTTCTATTTTTTTTGTATTTTTAAAATTTCAGATATTGTATTTTGCTTTTCTGGAATTCCCTTTGTTTTTAAAAAAATCTATTTTTTTTTTTGTACCGAGCTGCCCCATCTTTTCACTTACTATAAGCACATTTTCCTTTATGGACTTGAGGACGCTTTTAACAGTTCCTGTAACAGCCTTGCCCGCCGCTGTTCCCAACACCTGCACCGCGTTAACGGGTGGTCTCTCCTGATTGGTCGGACTGGGTTACCTTTGCCTGTTTACTTGTGTAATGAATAATTTGTATTGTATCTTGGACGTTGTGATATGACGTTGTGGAGACCTTGGGTTCTGTTACATTCCTCTGAAGAATGTTCAGCTTTGGCTGTTTGCTTTTGGCTGTTTGCTTTCACGTAGATGGACTCCAACCGTAAACTCCGTCAATTTGCAACTCAAACCTCCGTTCAGCTGGGTTTTCTCTGTTTTAATCCACACCTGGCGTCCGCCCTGCCCGCACGTGCTCCGGGGGCCCGCAGCACTGTGGGCACAGATGGAGCCGCGGACTCGGGCTCCCCCTCCCCGGCTGCCCCTGTCTGCGACCCCACCCCCTTTCTCGTGGCTGTGGTTGTCCCAGACCCTGTCCTCTGTCCTTTGAGCCACCAAGGTCGTCATTTCCTCCTGGAGATCGAGCCCCTCTGATGGAAGTGCCAGCTCCAGCCGGCTCAGGGTGAAGTCACACCGGGGAGGCTCAGCCTGTGTCGTGCCCCCGCCGCGGTGCATCCCCGGTGCCTTCAGGTCACCGTTGGTTTGTCTACCCTCGTCCTTCCACAGTCGGTCCAAGGCCCACAGGTGTTGTCTGTGGGAAGGTCAAGTCCTGCGGGAAGGGGGACGCCCAGACATTTCGGACACATACGAAACATTTCAGACGTAGTTGAAGACCTCATTGTGCCTCCCCTCCACGGGGAATGTGGTCTGTCGCCTTCTCATTCACGATTTTAAAACCCTTTTTTCTATGCATATCGTTCAAAATGCTGGTTAACTCGTAAAGCACACAGAGGACTGCGGAGGTTTCTAATTTCACACAAGTGAAAGCACATGGTGTTTCTCACCCCGCAGCTCTCCCCCTTCTCACGTAGTATTTGGAGACGCAGCCACGCGGGAACCTACAAACCCGGCCTGTTCACTTTAACCACAGAACACCACTCGATCGCCCGATGTGACGGCAGCCTGGCTGCCGTTCCTCCTGTTGATGGGGGCGCGGGGCTGCCCCTCTGTTCTCAACACTTGGGTGCGCGGAGACAAGCCCTGCGCCCACCCGTCTGGCTGCTGACCGAGACGGACAATTGCTGGACCAGCTTGCCGAGTTGCTCCTCCAAGTGCTTGTGACAATCCACACCCCGATCCTTCGAGTCTCAACAAGGATCACCTACGGGCGGTCGCCTTGCAAGTGACTTTCACTTTCTTTTTCCTTACGGTGTGTCATTGGGTTCCTGCTCCCCCACCCCAGCTTCCCCCGCCCAGCGAAATGACCTGCCTAGCTAGGGTCGCACAGCCGTGAATCTGGGCTGGCCTAGAAGTGGGGTGCCCAGTCCTGCCTCCCCCAGCGGTGGCTCCCTCTACTTGGGGTAGACCAACCTCCTGCTTTCTTTGCTTCAGCCTTTAAGGTTCTAGACAGGATTCAGCCGTTCCCTGTGGACATCAGAAGCACAGTCTCCGAAGCCTGCTATTCTCCGGCGTCACTTAACATCTCTGTCATTTCTGCAGAAGTGAACATTTGGACAATTTTTCCACATGTCCTGTTGGGCAAGACCACCTGGAGTCCCCATTTCCACATCACATTTCATTGTTTCAAGCTGAAAGGCGCTGTATAGGTTTCCAAGACATTAACACCGCAACCACTTCCTTCTGCCGGGAACTGATCGGGAAATGGGGCTTCGACGCGGGGAGGGGTGGTGAGGCCCCAGCGTGCCCCAGCTGCGCTTCCACCGTTGGCGTGTGGCGGGGGGGCCTGCTAGCGAAGCGGACCCAGGAGAACGTCATGGGCCACCTTTCGGCATCAGAAAATGAGGCATATATTCCACATTCGTGCATTGCGCCGTAAACCTTTCTGCATAATTCATGAGACCTGATTTAGTGTCATTAATTTTGGTGTTCACAGTGGTGAGTGCATAAGGGAGCCATCATTTTTATTTCAGATTTTTTTCCCTGCCGCAGTACACTGAGGCCGCTTCAGGATTGCTCTGAACTCTCTGAGAACAAGGCACCTCCTGAGGGGTGGGAAGCAGACGCCAGCCGTGTGGCCGGGGGCCCTGGCGGGAGGCTGTCCTCGGGCTCCAACCTGAACCGTTCCTGGGGACCCCACGCAGGCCAGGTCTGGGCTCCCTGTGCTGGTGGAGGGTTGTTTTTTTGTTTTTGTTTTTAAAGAGAGAATGAAAGAAAAGGAAAATGGTTGGTAGCAGAACTGAGAAGAAATAAACAATCACTCCTTAAGATACACAAGAGAACATTCCAGCCTAGGTTAACTGAGCTCGAGAGAAGACAGTGAAGAGGAGTGGACAGGTAGGGAAGACAAGACCTGGGGAGAGCGGGAGATGACGGTGAGGAAGGGCGGCTGGCAGCCGACGGGCGGAGTCTGAGACAGGCTCCACCAGCAGGTGCGGCTGGAGCCCAGCTGCCCCGCTGTCCACTGGAGCCACAGAGGTGCGGGTGCAGGGTGAGCCGGGACCGGAGCCTCGGAAGTCTGGGGGCTCCGGGACACCTGCCAGCCGCTGCCCCTGCTCAGGGCGATGGCAGTCACGGGAGGAGTGTCCGGTGGGCTGTACAGATTGAGGAACACGGTCGGCCATCTGGGGGGATCAAAGTCAGCTTTAAACCAAAGACCTAGATGGTTCTGGTCCAACCAGGAAATGTCCACAGTGCTGTTCAGTGGCAGTGATTTTGGTGCCACGCTGGCCGGTTCCCCTGTTCAGACAGGGGACAGGTGCGTGGAGGTTGAACTGCTCAGGTGTGCGTGTCTGGTCCGATTCCAGCTGAGGCTGTGTGGCTCCTGAGCTGGCTCAGAACGGGACGGGGGGCGGGGCACACAGTGTGAGCGCCCCCATTGCACAGAGGGGGAGACGGAGGCCCGGGTCCCTCCCCGTGGCTCCCACAGCTTCGTGGAGGTGCATGCCCCAGGTCTGCGCTTATGGGCTGTGTGACCTCGAGCAAGTCCCTGTCCTTCTCTGGGCCTCCATACCCACCTGTCACCGGGGTGGGGGAAAACTTCATCAGGTGGAATGACTCCTGGCCCCTCTCCCCACCGTCACCCCCTCTTGGGAAGAGGAGGGACTCTCCGGATTGGCGCCGCTGGGAGAGGGAGCAGAACCATCCTTCTCAGGAGTCAGCCGGGGGCACCTGAATTCCAGCCCACCACCTTCCAGGTGGCAGGTTTGAGCAAACGCCCTCGGCCCCAGATCTAAGGCAGGTCTCCACTCAGCTCTGCCTATGGGATGTTCTCTCCGTTGATGTTCTGAGTTCTGCGAGGCAGGGGGGTTACTGAAGCCCCTCAAGCCCCGACCAAGGATACCTACCCAGCTGGGCGGCCACGAGGCTCCCAAGAAGGGTGGGGAAGGTCATCCAGCACCACCCCCGGCACACAGCAGGGGACCAGCAGAGGGGGCAGCAGAGTCTCCTCACCAGCCTGTGGCCGCACACCGCTCATGCCATTATCCTCTGACCCCTGCTAAGGGACCCGCTGCGGCCTCTGACCACGTCCTACCTGAGGACCGAGCTGCCCTCTCCCAGGGAAGACATGTTCCGTGGGCCGCAGGGACTCCCTCCCAGCACACCGAGCCCCGGCTCCAAATGTTCAGAGGGTCGGTGTCCTTCCTGACAGGACAGCCACTGCCTCAGGGCCAGCGCGTGTCCCAGAGCCCGCAGGAAGGCCGCCTGCCTTAGCACCCCAACCCCCCAGCTGCCCCAGTCACCCCTGTGCCGAATAACTTGGCAGAACCCTCCCACTGTGATCTGGCCTTGGCCAACGCGGTGTAAGCATGCGTGACGGCGGCCCGAGCCGGGAGGCCACCTACCCCCTGCCTCCGGGGTGGGAACGCGTTCCGCCTCCTAAAGCCCTGGCCAGACCAGAGCTGCCCGGCTGGCCCGCTGACAGCTGGCCAGAAACGCTGCTGTTGTGTGTTCATTTGTGCTGGCTCATTTGTTACACAGCATCGCAGCCGCAGCGGCTGCCCGATACAAGGCCCCAGCCCACAAACACCCATTCTCAGTGACGCAGCGTCGGGCTGTGACTCTGACAGAGCCACTGTCTCATGTCCGCCCATGGCTCAGGAAGGTGGGGAGGGGCCGGAGGACCAGAGCCACGGCATTGCCACCGGAAGGTTCGTCAGAAGTGCCTTTAATGGCAAGTTAACAAACACACACCTGCCCAGATGGGCAGCCCTACCCACACTAGCGGAGGCTCCCGGTGGCAGCCAGGGGCTGGAGGCGCACTGGGCACGGCGAGGCCTCTGGCGAAGGTCCGGCCCTGCTCTCCTGCCCCGCCGCGCTGGCGCCCAGCTCCCCGCGGGTGTCCTGGGCACTGAAGACCCTGCCGTGGTGCTCGATCAGCAGCTCGGTGAACAGGTTCAGGGGCACCAGCGCGCTCAGGGAGGCCGCCCCCCGGGACGGCCAGATCAGATTCAGCCCGAAGACACAGGCCAGGTTGGAGCTGTTCATCTTGTTAAAAATGCTCTCCTCGGACACCTGGAGGACACATGTGACATGGGGGTGACCCGTGGTCCTGCGCAGAGGGACGAGCACTGGGTTGGGAGCCAGGGCCATGACCTTGGGCTGCCACCAGGCTGTTCCCCAGTCAGATGACCTGGGGACACAGCCCCTGCCTCCAGGACTGCCCCCGCTCGGGACATGCCATGGGCAGCAGGGGTGGGCATGGCTGACCCCGGCCGGCAGGCGGAGGGCTTCTCCGCGTGGCTGTTGCCCGCCAGGCCCTGGATGAAGTCCTTGGGGACCAGGAAGTGGCATTCCAGGCAGAGGGAGGGAGTGACCCCAGACCCCGGTCAGTGCGCATTGACGAGAGGGCGAGGCCCCCCCCAGCAGCCGGGCTCCGTCCACTCACCTCGTGCAGGAAGCCCATGAGGTAGCTGAGCACCACGTAGTTGTGTTCCGGAAGGCTCTGCAGGATCTGGCGGCAGCGGGTCACCCGCAGGCTGCTCTCCACACCTGTGACGGCACAAGGGTCCTTCTGGAGGGCAAGGGTGAGGGAGGACAGACGCCCCCCGCCCCCCCCGCGCTGGCCTGGAGCACTTGCTTACTTCAGTGGCGTACAGGTTTCTCCTTCCAGCTCTGCCCCCTTCTTCACAAGGGGCACACAGCGGCGCCCTCCCGGGGGGCCACGTCACTTCATACAGGGGACGTCTAGGCCAGACGCTGGCACACAGCAGCCCGGGGGCCCCTGGTTCTTATCAGTAAAGTCCCCTGGCACGGAGCTGCGCCCGTCCCTTTACACGCCGTCTGTGGCTGCTTTCGTGGAGTGGAGTCGGGCCCACTAAGCCCGAGGAATTTCCCGCCTGGCCCGTTACAGAGAAGGCGTGCTGACCCCGCTCCTGACTGACCTGACCGGTTATGATTCTCAGCAGCTCAGGGCCCCACACCTACAAGGGGGCTGGACATAGCTGTCCCAGGTTCGAGACCACCCCCTGCCCCAGTTCCCTCTAAACTACGCCCCCACCGAGCTCTGTGAACTTCAGGTCAAAACTCACCAACCAACCAGCGTCCCCAAGCTCCCACTGCAGAAGCACACCCACACACTCACACCCACATGCACTGAGTCACACCATGCTGACTTGCACACTCACACTCACTTTCACACCCACTCTCACATGCACTCACACACAGGCACTGACTCACACACATGCCCTGGCTTAGCACACTCACACCCACACACTCACACGCATATATACACACACTCACACACTCTCACCCGCCGGTCCCTGGGCGTGCTGACCTCTCGCAACACCTCGGGCGGGGTCACCACGGACCCCCTGGCTTTGCAAACACAGCCTCAGCTGAGAGCCACAAGGCCTTCTACTGTGACCGTTCTTACTGACTTTTTAGAGAAAGCCATTCTTTTGTGAAAACATGCTGTTGGGTTGTTTAAAGGGACGCGAGTTCCCGTGAAATGACTATATTCGAGGCACCCACGCGCCTGGGGTTCCCCCGGTCCTGGAACTCAGCCCTCCAGCCTCACCCCACTTCCTCCGAATGACGGTCCCAGAGTGGCTCCCGGTGCGGAGCTGCCTCCAGCCCCCACCACGGTCCCCTCAGGAAGGAGCCCTCACAGCAAGCAGGAGGGACCCCTGCTGACCGTCACAGAGCCGCCGTGCCCGAAGCACGACCTGGGTGCCAGGAACCAGGCCCGCTCGCCCTCGGCCACCCTCCCTCTCAGCCCTGCTGCGCCTGACAGCCCCGACCCCCACCCCAGGTCCAGGCGGGGGCGCCCCTCTCCCGGCCCGTGGCTGGCGGCCCCGGGCAGGCACGTACTGGTGATCCCCAGGATCTGCTCGTAGGCCTTGAAGGTCAGCAGCGGCTGGGGCAGCTCCCGCAGGAAGGTCTTCAGGATCACGGCGGGGATGTGGACATCTCCATAGTCGTCGAAGTTCACGGGCTTGCCTGGACACAGAGCACGCGCACCTGAGCTCCGACCCCGGGCTGGGGACTTGGCTTCAACAGGGGCTCAGAGGCAAAGCAGCTTCAAATCTCCGAGGGAGGAGCCTCAGGCTGCAGGGCTAACTGGGGGCTGACTCTGTCCTCTCTGGAAGTGGGGGTGCTGTCATCCCACCAGCCCCCTCTTCCCCAGGGAGCCTGGCGGAGGCTGGGGCGTTGCTGATTTCTCTGCGAGGCAGCTTGGCCCCGGTTAGGGTGGGAGTGCTCGGGGTCAGGGCCCTGGCTCGCGCTGACCCCAGTGCCCACACGTGGTGCGGGGAAGGGCTGGCCCGCCGGTGCCCAGCGCTGGCCGCGTTGCTGAACGAGCGAATGCGTGACCACAGAAACGACGAGGGTGCACGGAGCACGGGGCCCTCCGTGTGAGCGAGCTATCGGCTTTGCCAGCCTTACGACAGCACACTCAGCTCTGCCACGCCCCGGCCACTGAGGACTCTGCACTGAGCAGGTCGGCATTGCTGCTGACGGAGCTGCCGAAAAACTGTTCCCTACGCTGTCCGCCTGGTGTGCGCGCAGAAACCCTCAGGGCAGAATGGCGTCGTCCCGGCCCTGGGCTCTTTGGGGGTTGGGGCACAGAGCTAAGCTGCCTTGGGTGGGGGCCCTCCGAGGCCCCGGCGGGCAGGAGGCTCAGGGGGGGCGGCCTCACCTTGATTGTAGAGCCGCTGGATCTCACGGATGGTCTGGACGCTGGCGGATCGCCGGAATAGGCCCTCTGTGCGGAGTCCTGCAGGGAGAGAGCCTCCAGGAGTCTCACGGGCTCCAGCACATCAGGTTTCCAGAACCTTCCATGACTCCCCCCGCCCGTGCGTCACCCTCCCCAGTCCGGGTCATTGCTCCCCCCACCACCTGCTGCCCTCCTTCATTTATTCCTCTCGGTTCAAACTTTTCCACGTTCCCAATCCAACCTGATGTTGCTCCCACCTGTGTGGCCCCTGGGAAGGGAGACGGGAGACCGACGGCCACCATTGAAGCCAGACAGACCAGGGCCCCGGCAGCTCTGCCTCGGACCATGCGCACAGCCTGCCTGAGCTCAGCTGCCCCACCTGCAGAGTGAGGCCCGGGCCGCCCGCTGCCCCCGGGGGCTGATGGACAGGAAAACGCGCGGCATGCATCGGGCACCCCACGGGCCCCCATTCCGCTGCTTCCCTTTCTCCCCATGAGGGTCTAGGGCTGGCCTGCCCAGCACACAGTCCCTCACTGCACGTGGAGATTTAAATTTAATTAAATGAAATTGAGAAATCCAGCCACTGAGCACTCACGCCACATGTGAGTGTTCCGTGGGGCAATTCCCCGTGGTGGGTAGTGACGCCCACTTGCGGGGGCGCAGACGAGACCCGTGCTCTCCCCGCCCCCCTCCAGTCTTCCCCATCCTGACGCCGAGGGAGCCATTCGGCAGGTACAGCCAGCTCCGGCCCGCTCCCGCGGGAGCCCTCCCCGGTCTTCATCAGCCCCAGGGTGGACCCCTGCCGCGGACCCACACGGTCTGGGCCTGCCGCCCCCTCTCCCTCCAGCCTCTAGTCCCGCGTTCATTCAACAAACAGACCCTGAGCTCCTCCTGGGGGCAGTTTCTGCGTCTTGATTTTTTTTTTTTTTTAAGATTTTATTCTTTAATTCATTTTT